>JAPFFP010039465.1:0-15066 GCA_026153255.1 Solanum medicagineum | reverse complement strand
ACTAGGCCTAGGAAACTCCTAATATCTGTAGGATTCTATGGGGTTGGCCAATTTCTTACCGCTTCTATCTTCATGGGGTCAACCTTTAGCCGCTCACCAAACATAATATACCCAAGAAATACAACCTCCTTTACCAAAAATTCTCATTTCTTAAACTTGGCATACAACTTCTCATCCCTAAAGGTTTGCAAGACCACCCTCAAATGTTCTTTGTGATCTTCTTACTCCCATGAGTAAATAAAAATATCATTAATAAAGACCACCACAAACATGTCAAGGTAGGGCTTGAACACCCTATTCATAAGGTCTATAAGGATAGCCGGTGCAATGGTTAACCGAAAGGACACTACCATAAATTCAAAGAATCCATACCTTGTTCGAAATGTTATATTGGGAATATCATATTCCTACCCTCAGTTGATGATAGTCGAACATTAAATCAATTTTGGAAAAGAGCTTAGCCCCTTGTGAGTGATCAAATAGGTCATCAATCCTTAGGAGTAGATATTTGTTCTTGATGGTAACCTTGTAGAGTTGGCAATAGTTTATACACATTTAGAGTGACTGTCTTTCTTCTTTACAAACAATATAAGAGCACCCCATGGGGATTTACTAAGTCTAATAAATCCCTTCTCTAGCAAGTCCTTCGATTGCTTGTATAGTTCCTTTAACTCTAATGGGGCCATTATATAAGGGGGTTTTCATAAAAGGTTGGATGTCGAGCAAAAGACCTATGACAAAATCTATCTCTCTTTCAAAAGAGACTCTGTGTAACTCTTCGAGAAACTCATTGAGTATGGGAACTGACTCAAGAGAAGAACTTTCAGATATGACATCTCTAACCATTACCAAATGGTGGATACACCCCTTAGAAATCATTTTACTAGCACTGAGATAAGAAATAAACCAACCTTTACATGACAAACTACCACCCTTCCACTTAGGCTCATTTGGAAATTGGAACTTAGCAATATGGGTTCGACAATCTATGGAGGCATAAGAAGAATATAATCAATCAATCCTAATTATTATATCAAAATCTACCATAGAAAGTTCTACCAAATCACAAGGGATAAGTTTATGCATGATAGACATAGGACAATCTTTATAAACCTTTTGTGCAAGTATGGACTCACCAATGGGTGTCTTAACTTTAAAAAGCTCAACAAGAATTTTGGGGCATGCATGAAATCTTTTTGCAATAAATGGTGTGGTAAAAGAAAATTTTTCTCCCTGATCTAGAAGTGTATAAGCATCAAAATCACAAACTTTCAGCATACCAGTAACCACATCCAGGGCTTTTTCCACTAGTTAAGACCATGAAGGGCATAGAACCTATTAGGTCCTTGTGCTTGCCCACCTTGGCCTTGAGGCTTTTCATTTCCACTTTTACAATCCCTTGAAGAAGGTTGAGCTTACTATATGTAAAGCAAATGCCAAAGTCGACTAGACATTCACTCTTATGGAGCTTCCCATACTTTGTGCACTTTGGATAAGCTTGTGCACCCATACCTCCTTGGGCCTTTGGATTGGACCCCTTATTTTGGTTGAACTTAGGAGGAGTGTTGATTGACCCTTGATTTCCTTGCTTGTGATCACCTTGGAATTTACCATGGCCACCACTCCCTTTGTTGAAGAATCCACCACCATCTAGCCTAGCTCTCTTGGACTCCCTAGACCTTTCCCTCACTTTCTCATCCTCAATTTGTTCTACCTATGTCATTAGGCAGGCGATATCCATATCTTTGATGAGCATACCATTTTGCATTCCTTAGAGACCATGTCCAAAATCCACAATATGAATTTACTCATCCTAGCACTTAGATCTGATACCATGAATGGAGCATACCTGGAGAGCTTTGTGAACTTGAGAGAATACTATCTCACACATATATTCCCTTGCTTGAGGTTTATGAACTCTTGCACTTTAGCCTCCCTTAACTCTAATGGAAATATCTATCCGAAAATGCCACCTTGAACTCCTCCCATCCAACTTGGCCCACTTTTTCACATCTTTCTTCAACCCATTGATCAAACATACCAAACTTGTGCCACCCGTTTAAATTATAAGCCATAAGCTCAACCTTCTCCTCTGATGGCACACCCATCACGGCTACAATTCTACAAGCCTCATCAAGAAACTCAACTGAGTCCTCATTAACATTTGACCAATGACATTTCAGCGGGCTCATCCTCATGAAATCACGAACTCTTGTTCATGGGGTAGGTGCTTGAGGAGTAATAACAACCTTTATATTAGCCTCCCTGGACAAAGCTTGGGCCAACATTGTGAGAGCAATCCTAAACTCCACATTGGAGACATTCTCCTCTTTTGCTCGAGAGGGGCTTGATCTTCAGCCTCACCCCTTGGCAGTGGAGCTCTTCTTAGTGACATTTTCTAGAAATGACAAAGTGGGCATCATTAGTAGGAGGAATAATGCTAGATACTTCTAATGGCATGACATGAATCATAATGAAGTGAAATATTTCCCAAAATGCCTCATAGCCTCCTATTCAAAGATGTAGCGCACTTTATACCCATGAATATCTACTCGACGTAGTGTGTTGGATTTCCTAGAACCATATTTAGAAACCTGGTGCTTTGATACCAAGCTTGTAATGATCTTGGCTTAGAGCCTAGATGTGTCACGAAAACTAGAAGGCAACCCAAACAAGCCTCTTAGCATATCGTTTGCACATCCTTGATTGTGGAATATAAAATAAGCATTAATAAGTAATTCTAAGAAAATAGGAGTTTATGACTCATTCTGCGGGGATGAAAATGGGAAGGGGATGTACATCAACAAATAGCAAGTAATGTCTAAGGGGAGGGTAAGTATGACTAAAGCAATTGGGAAGTAGGGACTTAGGACTTTCATCACTTCCCATCATCATCAACATCACATAACTTCATATAGGGGATAGAGAGTAAAGGATAAGTCTCCATAAAATCTCAAAATAAGTACGAATGAAACTTGATATTGTCCATGAAATGAAGGGCTCACCAATCAAAGATCTTCATGAATCCAACAAAGCCACGCGGAGGAGGATGAATAGGAGCTCTAGTACGTAAATGGTTACATAATGTAGGAAAAGAATGTGTCTATTTGGAATGTACTAGTATGTGGGATGCAATGCAATAATACATAATAAGCTTCATAACAAGAGGAGCAATCATATACTATAGAATATAAGCTCAATATGGCATGCATGAAAATGTTTTGAAACAAAATACATGAAACATAACATCCTATCATCATATACATACGCAGAAGGTGGACCACAACCGACATATAACACCAAGTGAGCTACTACATGGAATCCAGCATAATCTCCTTCGTTGGTATGGAGAGACTACATGCTAGGTATAACTCCATCCTCATGGCATGTGCATCATACAATCATAAAGGTGTCTTATATAGATACACTAGCCTAGACTACAATGGCTCCTATGATAGCACATAGTTAATAAGAAAAGTAGAATTTATAAAAGGACCCCTTAGGTTGAGCCCGCACATCCTAATCCCACTCAAAACTAGTGTAATTACAAATAGATGATTTTATGATCCATATGCTATGTTTTTATCATGCAATAGATAAGTAATCTCAACATAATTCATACTTAATAGGATAATTACTAGCCCATAAGAAACCCTATTAAAACTTGAAAGATTTAGAAAATTAGGTTTGGGACTCCATGAGTGGAAGAACCCACGGATGAAGAAATCCACATACTTCTTAGACCTTGAAACTTTATGAATATGACTTGAAATGTTTAGGAATCCCTTTTTGGAGCATTGTCTTCAATGGAGATAACTTAATCTTCAAGAAATTGACGAGGTTCAATGGAGGATTTTTTAGAAAGAAGTTTTGAGAGGATCTAGGGGTGTTCAGAGAGAGGATTTCTTCTATAAATAAAGAAATTTTGTATATTTTCGTACATAAAGGTGTTAAGATAGGTCCCAACTATCATTCCATGCAAGAAACAAAACTCCAAAAAATTTGAACTATAGAGGATGAGGGGAACAATGCGGACTTGTTGCACACCCTACTGGTTTGTGCAATTTCACCCAAAAAAAAATTTCAATATGGTTTTTCAAAAAATTGAAGGCGACCCTTCTTTGTAACACCCCATATTTTTTACACGCTAGTCCTATATATACGACACTTGATGCAGCCTTATGGTAAAGATGAGGGGCTACGTTTTTCTTATGAATGATTATAATTTGAGTTGGCTCGGGAGGATGAGGTAGTAGCACTGGAGGAGCCGATACTGGAGGAGGTAGTGCAGGAGTCCCTAGCTCTAGCAGCATCAGGTAGGAACCGAGAGCAGCGGATAGCACAGGGAGAGAATAGCTTGTAGGCAGCTGCATCCGGGACCACCGAGGAGGAGATTAGACCATAGGAGCCCCAGGACCCCCAGGATCAGATGGATGTCGGTGCTTGAGCACCATGTGTTTGATACTTTTTACCCCCGTCCTTATATGCTACTCATGGATACTTTTTTCTCTGTGTTAGAAAATATTTTCTTTATGTTGGTTACTGAATACTTTTAAATATTGTATTTTGAATGTTGTTTTTAACTATGGTTTGGATATTTGGTTTTAAGTTCTGATTTTTGATATACATGTATGTGTGTGTGTGTGTGTGTGTGTGTGTGTGCACGTGTGTGTGTGCGTGTGTGTTTACTTTGTGGACAAAGTATCTTATTTTGGTGGGATGAGGGAAGTTATGGATTAGGGTGAAGTCTGAGTAACCTCAAGTCCATAACTTCCCCGTATTTTTATCCCAAGATTTTCTTGCCATATTTTTTTTCTTGTGGATGTTTTTAATTTCTGTTGAACCGCTAGGTAGTGTAGATAATTTATAGATATATAGTAGTTACTATCTTTTGGGCATATATACAAACTCGAAATGCTTTTTGAATGTTTTAAAAATTCGGTACCCTAATAAAAAAAATTGAGATTGTTAGTTACTTTTGCAATCATGCATGTGATTATCTGGCAATATTTGTTCTAATAAGGAGAAGGCAAGTTGATGTTTGAAGCATGACATGTGAGTCTATACTTGATTGTGTATATGATGTCATGTGTGTGTGAGCTTATTTTGCTGCATTCATGTATTATATATGGACTCAGAACTTACCTTATTACTCTAAGATTGGACTGGTGATGTGGTTGGATTGGGAAAGGTTCTTAGGCCATTGTTCTTTTAGTGAAGTCCACTTTTGCCTAAATGACCTGCCAAATATGATAGTTGATCTCTTGTTCCAATTGTTTGAGCTTCTCGTGTACCTGTTCTTTCTTCACACCTAGCTACCTTAGCCTTATTTTATGAAATACCTTGATATTGGCCCTGGTCTATCCTTGAACATGTAAACCTTGATTGAGGCTTAAAGCCTAAGTTGAGGGTGGCTATAAATAATGGCCCTGGTTTGGGGAATAGATATTGTGTACTTCACTTCAGGCTAAAAGCCTAAGTTGAGGGTGGCCTTTATTGTGGTAAAGTAATGAAAATGAGGAGGTTATTTGGGGAAGAAAAAAAGAAATGAAAAATTCATGTGCCAGGTGAGAAAAAGAAAAGAAAAGTTGTCTTGGATTGAAGAGAATACAAAAAAATGAGTTTAAAAATAAGGCACAGCTGAAAAAGAGAAAGAAAGCACCCGAGAAAAGCTTGAAAAAGAAGAATAGGGGAAGATTTAGTGAAAATGGTTGAGTTATCGAGGTAAGTGTGTTGATAAATATGGTTCAAGGATAGCTTTTAGTCACTACTTGCCTAAAATGCCATATCAAAGCTCCATGAGCCTTTGTTACAAGCCATTAAGTCCTAAAGTAATCCGAATTCACTTTGTCACCAGTTTAGAGTTGAGTATAAAGGCAAGCTATGGTTTAGTCATTTTGCACAAATTTCATTTGTGAGAGTGAGAATGCTTGCACAGTTCCTGAATTTTAAATGCACTTTGAGTGAAAAAGAGGGACTTCTTTTCTGTGAGGACATTTGCACTACACGATTGGCATATGACTAACTCAATGAGTGTGGATTTTTGATACTCCTTTACTTGTCATAGTGGATTGCCGGATACATCTTGGTGTTTCATCTTCTTAGTAGCTTTACAATTAGGTCTTGAAAATGAGAGTTGGGTACCTGAATGGGAGTTAAATGATGTATATGCCATTAGATTAGCTACTATGTGTTTTCTCATTATCTGCTTAGATTGAGTTGTCGCTTGAGGAAAAGCAACAGTTCTAAGTTGAGAATGTTGATATGCTGTCAAAATACAAAACATTTGGTGCCTAAAATAAGAGATTTTGCGAGTTCTTAATTCGACTTTTTATAGTTTTATGTGTTTTTATGTTGTTATTGCAGAAAAGATAGGTTGGCATGATTTTGGGAGAAAATTACAAATTTTTGCTGAAATGCAGGGTATACGAGCCATTCTACGAATCGTAGTCCAAGCTACAAATCTTAAGATGATATTGTAGCAATAAATAGTGAGCAAAATCAGAAATCTACCAAGTGGAGCCCAGTCATATGAGGCCACTCTACGAGTCGTAGGTCTCAATACGACTCATATAAGTGGGGTCGTAGCAAGAAACTGAGAGCAAAAAGTTTGGACCAAGATCTGAAAGGCGTAGATTACGAGACGAGCATACGAGTCGTAGCCCAAGCAACGACCCGTAATAGTGGGTCATAACAGTCAAGTCCAAAAGGTCAAGTGTTGACTATCAGACCTCAATTATGACTCCTAGGTCACCCTACGAGTCGTATCTGTGCGACGTACCTGCCGCCAGCTATCTTTTCTATTTAATTTTTAGGGTTAAATTGTAAATAGTATAAGTACTTAATGATAAGGTTTTAGAAAGAGCTCTCATACATTGAATTTATTGGAGAACACTTTGAATATTCTCTCTTGAATATTCTAAGGGTTTTTCTAGGGTTTAGTGTAGATTCTCATTTTTTAATGGGAAAACCCACTTTTGAGAATTGCAAATCTCACATTGTACTCATTCTCCACTAATCCAAGCTTGTGGTTTGCAACTTGCGGTGTTCTTGCTTTTCATTGCTTTGGGTAAACTCTCAACTATGTCGTCTATTTTCATTATTGATTTTTCCCTATCCATGAGTAGCTAAGCCCCTACAACTTGGGGTTGTGGGAACCATGAGTAGTTGACTTGAAATAACCTAGACTTTGTACATTTCATTGATTGGGGTTTTGCATGTATTGTTTATTTCCCTTCATTTTGATTGATGTTTGGTAGTTGCCAACACCAAACCCTGCCTACTATCATGATCCCATCCAAAGTAGTGACGAATAGGAAAAGGGAAGTAGACGACAGGATTCATTGATGTGTTCTCATCTAATCAACCAAACCTGACCAAAGGGAGGTTGACTGGGACAATGGGTAACGGTTAATTGGCACACCATGGTTGCTGACCAAGTGCCATGGTGAAATTCGACCTTCACCTTCACAAGAGGGCTGGAAGAACTTAAGTTACCGTCCTACATGAGAATTCCCAATTTGAGTTATGTTATCTAGGGTAGTTGAGTCAACGAATCATGGGGAACACAATTCCCAAGTTGTCCCTAAATTTGAGTGTCTTCCCTCATAATTAGCATAGTGCTTATTTTTATTTTTATTTTTGTTCTTAAATCACAAACACCCCCTTCTGTTTGGAGATTTTAGTAATCAATGCTTGAAATTATTAATAGTGAATCTATATAGTCAAGCCCCATATTCCCTGTGGATTCGGCTCTAACCTATGGTTAGGTTTATTGTTGACTATGACAGCTTTGTTATTGGAGCATGAACATCATCAAAAACTAGGTTCTTGGTCAGCAGCCATAGTGTGGCAACTAACCATTACCCATTGTCCCAGTCAACCTCCCTTTGGTCAGGTTTGGTTGATTAAACAAGAACACATCAATCGAATCCTGTCATCTACTTCCCTTTTCCTATTCATCACTACCTTGGTAGGAATCATTATAGTAGGCGAGGATTGGTGTTAGCCATCGCCAAACATCAATCAAAAAGAAGGGAAATAAACAATACATGCAAACCCCCAATCAAAGAAATGTACAAAGTCTAGGTTATTTCAAGTCAACTATTCATGGTTCCCACAACCCCAAGTTGTGGGTGCTTAGCTACTCATGGCTAAGGTAAAATCAACAACAATGAAAATAGAAGACATAGTTAAGAATTTACCCACACAATGAAGAGCAAGAACACCATAAATTACAAACCACAAGCTTTGATTTGTGGAGAATGAGTACAATGTGAGATTTTCAATCCCAAAAAGTGGGTCTTCCCATCAAAAAATGAGAATCTACATTAAACCCTAGAAAATCCCTTAAAATATTCAAGAGAGAATATCCAAAGTGTTCTCCAAAAAATTCAATGTGTGAGATATCTTTCAAAAAGCCTATCATTAAGTATTTATACTATTTACAATTTAACCCTAAAATTAAATAGAAAAGACAGCTGGCAGTAGGTACGTCGCACAAATACGACTCATAAGGTGACCTACAAGTTATAATCAGAGTATTGTAGTCATCACTTGAACTTTTGGACTTGACTGTTACGGCCCACTGTTACAGGTCGTTGCTTACGCTACTACTCGTATGATCCTCTCGTAGTCTAGGCCTTCAGTTCTTGGTCCAAACTTTTTGCCCTCTATTTATTGTTATGACCCCACTTATACGAGTCGTAGTAGTCCTACAACTCGTAGAGTGGCCTCATATGGCTGACCTCCACTTGGCAGATTTCTAATTTTGCTCATTATTTCTTGCTACAAGATCATCCTATTACTCGTAGCTTGGGCTACGATTCGTAGAATGGCTCGTATGTCCTGAACTTCAGCAAAAATCTGTAATTTTTTCCCAAAATCATGCCAACCTATCTTTTCTGCAATAAAAACATAAAAACACATAAACCATAAAAAGTCGCATTAAGAACTCGCAAAGTCCCTTATTTTAGGCACCAAATATGTTGTATTTTTACAACACATCAAAACTCCTCCCAAAGGATCACATTGTTGTTCCCATTCTCCTCTTTCCATTGAGTGTACCAGATTTGGGCCACCCCCTTGAGTTGGTAAGCTGCTAACTCTGCCTTTCCAATCAAACACCCATAATCGACAATATTTTGTACACCTCATCAATAAACTCTTGAGGGTCCTCATCCATTTTAGATCCATTGAACTCCTATGGGTTCATCCTCATCAAATCCCTTACCCTAGATGGCGGAGTAGGAGTATGAGGGGCTTGGGCTCCTTGATTGATTTGATTAACCACGGCTTGAGCTAGCAAGGTGAGAGCATCCTGGAGTTCTCCATGAGCTGGTTGTTCCTCGGGTGTGCAGGCTCTTCTTCCTCTTATGTTAGGCATGATCTAAAAATGGCAAAGAACATTCATTGGAGGGAAACCTTACCTAACTTCTATAGCACGACATAAATCATGAAGAAGGGAAACTTTTCCTAAAACGCCTCATAACCTCTTGCTCATAGTTGTAGTGCACAACACAACCATGATAAGACTCTAATCGACACGATGTGTTGGATGCCGAGGACAATTAACAACTTAATACTCTGATACCAAGTTTTTCACGACCCAAGACTAGGGCCTAGACGTGACATGGTAAATGGGGAACCCGAAGGGACCCCAATCAAGCATCTTAGCATATCATTACACATCCTCGGTCACGGGAGCAATAAAAAACAATAAGAGATAGTAAAAAAGGAAAACAGGCTAAGGGATATCCTTAATACCATAGAAACATAACAAGTCAATAGTATAGCATTAACATATAATAAGGTTCCAATAACACCGTTAATACATAGATGGGAGCAGGGACTAAGACAACTTTCCAGGCTCATCCTCATATTCGAAAGCATACAATTAGATAATGAGAGTCTTTACATAACATGAGAACAAGATATACCATCCTCGTAGTTGAGCACTCACCAAACTTACTTTCAGAAGATAGTACTAACCACGAGGATAAAGTGGATGATCGCGAGAAGCTCTCGTTCTTACGTGATAACATCATGTAGGCATAGAGTATGCGTTAATACGTTTGAATGTACTAGTATGTAGGATGCAATGCAACAAGAGATAGGCAACATAGGCAAAATGCAATATAATAGGCAATGGATAGCATAATAACTATATGACATGTATGAATTTTTCTTGAAGTAAAACATGCTTATATCTAACGTACTACATGTGTAGGAAGAGACCATCACCATAAACCAAGCAAACTTAGTACTTGGAATCCAAGGTAGACCACCCCTTGGAAGTGATTTAGGAATCAACCCCTCAATTGGTTGTGGTTGTTATCCCTACCATCCATGGTGATTGAGGTATAAACCCCTCAATTAATTGACGGCATGACCACCCTCATCGTAAGTGATTGAGGAATCAACCCCCCAATTGGTTAATGAGCATGACCACCCCCGATCCAAAGTGATTGAGGTACCAACCCCTCAATTGGTTAATAGGCATACCACCCCCATCAAGATGGTTGAGGCAATTTACCCCTCCTCAACTACGGATGGTCAACCACAAGACTATAGGTACCTTTCATGAAATCAACATATATATATATTTCTTTCATCATCATAAAGTCATTCAAGTCTTAGGTCATACAATAGATCATCAATATCTCAAGAATCCAAAATCGGACATTTTAGCAAACACTTGGTGGGTGAGTAATGCTTGTACAAAACCATGCAATACAAGAGTAAAAACATGCAAAGAAACTTAAAGTAAAGCAACCCACCAACACTTGGTAATAACCTCATGCAATATACATCAAATCTCAAGATAGATCATAGATTCAGAGCTCAAAACATGCTTAAACAGTCATACTTTTATGAAACCCCAACTTAGTTCATAGTTAAATTCATTAAGTAAGACCCATAAGTAAATCAACTTAGAAACATGCAATTTAAGTAAAAAGGAAGCTTGGGTACCATGAGTGAAAGGACCCAATGGTTGAAAACCCACATACCTTAACTTTGGAGAATTCTTTGATGAAGATTGAGATGAGAAACTTGAAGCTTGAGTGAATTCCTTAAGATCTGGAATGAGATTTGGCACTTGAATTTTGAGTGAAATATTTTTCTTAAGTGTTTAAGTGAGTATTGGGGAATATCTTGTACGATATAGTGTTGAAATATGGCTAAGTATAGGTGTTTTTATACATAGAAAGGCTTAATCCCAAAACCTAAAAACCTTGGACCGAAGTGAGAAAACTGGCAACAAAATACATTGGTCTGCAATGGGTCCGCGTTATGGCACCATCGTGCACCCCCACTATTTTGTGCAAACTTGGAAAAATCAAATTTTGCTACGGTTGCTCTAAAATTGGGGTTAGACCCATTTCCCACTCAATTTTGCCCCTTGAACAAGAATATGAAGTCAAATTTTTGATATTATAGATGAATTTTGAAATATATGGAAAGTACGATTATGGGCCTTTCGAGGCACATTCTCAGGCACTTTTTGGGGTTGTTTTAATTTTAGACACCTGAAATGAATGAAGGGGACGAAAGTTAGTGAAAATTTAAAGATAGTGACTCTAGTTTTAATACCAAGTGTAGGTGATAAATTTCTAATCAAGTTTTAATAATAAGAGATTTTTTTAAAAAAGAATAGGTCCTCAAATTTAAACTTTCATGAAAACCCTAATTTCTAAAAAGAAATTCAAGTCAGCCTTTTTTTCATTTTCTCATCGATTAGGGCACTCTATATTTTCTCATAAATCGGGGTGCTCCTCCTCCTCCTCCTTCTCTTCTTCTTCTACTTTATTTTGTTATTCTATTATTGATATTGTTATTGATTTTGCACCTCAATTTGAATTCTTATTTGAAGAATTAAAAAGAGGAAACTCTAAAATTTTAGACTAAATTTTGTTCATGTGACTTCGGAAATTGCTTAAAAAATAGTTTTAAATCTTTTGACAAGTGAATAGTGTGATTTTATATATATTATTCATCTAAACATTCGATTTTTATATTATTATGCTTGTCATTACTATATGATGTTCACTAATTGTTGTAGCTATTTCAGCAATTGTTGCAGTGACATATGTTGAAAGAAATACAGCAATTGCTAAATTAGTTTCAGTTGTTACTGAATAATTTATTCAACTACTTTTATTAGTTATTTTAACAATTGTTGTAGTAGGTGTCAAAATAAATACAACAACTACTGAAATATTTACAACAGTTGCTCAATTTATTCAACAACTGCTATACTAATTTCAGCAACTGTTGCAACAGATTCTAAGATAAATATAACAACTGTTAAAAATTTTACAACAATTGCTGAATAAAGTCGAAATAGGTGTATAACTATTGAATATATTTCAGTGACTGATACATCTGTTTTAGCAATAGCCAAATGAATTACTTTAGTTGTTATATTTTAATACGATTTTTTCTCTTATTTCATGATCAAATTTCTTATTTTAAATTAAGTATTTTAGGTACGTTCAACATAATTAATGGGAGACAAAATAACATTAGGGGTTGATTGTCATGGTGAATTAGTTGAGTTCAACAATCATTATATTTGCATTGGAAGAAGAAAGAGTTGGCCGAGATGATAGCAATGATTGTGCATCGAGGTATCTCATGTGATGATTTTGCAAATAAAATCCTTACTTATTGTGAATTAAATTATGAGTTGAAAGACATTGACATTACTTGCATGCACAGTTGTGGTAAAAAGCAGAAGACGACTCCTTTTAAAATAAAAGATCAACTTAGTTTGAATACTTATTTGTAAGATGAATCTGGACTTATTTTAAGGGTCTACAAGATTGGTAGAGAGCCATAATTTATTTGTTGACCAATAAATATTAAATGATGAATGTGGTTTGATGAATATGAATATTCTAGATAAATAGAGTGAAGGTCAACACATTCTTTTTCCTGAAGTTGGCAGTAATAGGCCGAGAACTACACAATTAACTCAATCTAGTCATGCTCAAGATGATGAAATTACAAAGATATTTCAATTAATAATAACCAAGAGCTAGATATTGCATTATAAATTGCTTGTGTGAAAAAGGACTTTAGATTGAAGAAGGTAATTAATTTGTGTTCGTGTATTGTGTCAAATGTGAGCATCTTGAATGCAAGTGGTGGCAGAGAGTTGCGAAGCTTGAAAATTTTGATATATTTTGCATTAGAAAGTTTGAAAATATACACACATGTGGCTCAGAACATCTTACAATCCACATGCCATAGCAAAAGTTATTGGAGCATACTTTAAAGATGGATATCCTGAAGGTAAAGGTCTATCTACAAAAGATTTGAAAAGTTATATTCGAATTGAATTGGGATACAAGATTAGTTATTGGAAGGTTTGGAAGGGTAGTGAAATTGCAAAGTCTTTAATAAGAGGGACACGTGAGCGTAGATATGGAGTGCTTGATGCTTATAGTATGCTTAGGATATCAAATCCGAAATATAAGAAAGTAGTAAAGGTTGATGAAAATGGTAGGTTTAGATACTTTTTTGTGGCATATGAAGCTTGGATTCTTGGTTTTGCACATGAGAAAGTCATAGCTGTTGATGGGATACTTTTGAAGATTAAATATGGTTGTGTATTATTGTCTACTGTTGCACAAGATGCAGAGAATCCTATTTTCTGGTGGCATAGACTTTGAATATGATGCTTCCTACAAATATTTTTTTGAGCAATTGAGTAATTTTATACTTGATACTCCTGAACTGTGTACAATTTCTGATAGACATCCAAGTATTAAAAATATGGTGTCAACTGTATCTCCTTCGACTCATTATGGTGGTTGCATGAGGCAGCTTGGAGAATATATTCGAAATAATTTTCACAAAGCAAGTATTGTTCATCACTTTTATAAGGTAGCAAAAATATATAATGTAGATGTGTTTGATGGTCATTTCAATCAAATAAGATATATGATTTCAGCAGCCGTAACACATCTTGAACGGGTTGAATTTCACTGATGGAGTAGGACATTTTTTTCAGGAAACAGGTATAATGTATTATCCTCGTTGTTGATAGTTCGCAAAATTACTTAATTTTTGTATTTGTTGCTGTTAAGAAAAGCAAATGTTGTATTTATGTCAACAACTATTGTATTTATTTTAGCAACTGCAGAAAAATATGCAACAATTGTTGTATTCATTCAACAATTGCTATAAATTGCAGTAGTTGTTGTATTTTTTCAACAATTATTATATTCATTTTTAAAATAACTATACTATATGATCTGACATTTACATATTACGTGTACAATATTCTGACTATAAATATTATTGAATCGATTAATTCATTATTTCTTTATGAAAGAGAATATCCCATTTACTTCTCTATTTGATGTAATAAATACGGATTTGCTGAAAATTGATGAGAGGCATATGAAACTCATTAATGCACAAACATTTTTGTCCCTTCAATAGAAAAAGACATTATAAAAAATATTGATCTGAGAAACAAAGCTTTTGGTTTATCAAATTGTCAACTACAAGTATGTTGTCACCAGTCATGATGCAGTCGCAACATTGATTTGATAGCCAAATCTTGTACTTGCAGAGTCTTTGATGTTGATAAAGTACCTTGTTCACATATTATGGAACTCTGATCCCAATATGGCGATGATTATGCAAGACATATTTATGAGTACTCCTCTTCTTAATATAAGGTAGAAGTGTACCTCATTGCACACATGGAGAAAATTAATCATGTGCCATCTGAACTTGAGAAGTTTCGATTGAGATTTTATAGAGAAAATATGTCTTCCATTTGTTCAACCAAGCAAAGTTGGAAGAAGACCATTGAAAAGGCAAAAAGAAATCGGAAAATCATTTCCAACGAAGAAAAATAAATGTTCTATGAGCAAAAGGAATGGTTACAAGAGAACTGGATGCTCCGAGTGAAATGTTTCTTGGAAGCACATTTGATGTTATTGTTATTGTATAGCGGCTGTAGCATCCACCAGTAATGTGTGGAAGAGGGTAAGATTTCTATGTGGATAGGACGTATCAACACCTTTTGCATCTTTTCATTTGAAAGGA
>JAPFFP010039454.1:0-15066 GCA_026153255.1 Solanum medicagineum | reverse complement strand
TAGACTCCACTGTTGGGCTTTATAGTGTAGTATTGGGTTCAGTGCCAACTCGGCACGAGTCATGGCCCGGGGTTGGGTTGTGACAACAACGCGGAGGGGGCATAGAGACACACTTAAATGTTTATTTTTTTTAAGAGAATTGATTTTTGCGGACAATCGTGAAAATACACTGGTCCACACCCCTGGCCCATCGCGGGCTAGTGTATATATTTTGAACTTTTCTTTTAAATCTCGGGAAGGATAATTTGGTCATTCTTAACCGCTTTCTAAATCCTAAAATGTGTTTTAGAGGTCGTTTATTAGCAATTGAGGGTTCAAAACCCATTATTTTCTAAGTTTTCTACATGAGGGTTCCTGAGAGAAGAAGAACAAAGAGTGGAGGGTTCTAAATTCGGGTGCAACTACTTGAAGGAAACTTGATAACTCTTCAACCCAAGTATGTAAAGGCTACTCAGAACATGAAATTATTCTATCATGTTCCCCAATACGTCTAGTAGAATGATAGTTGATAGTTGAGAAGTCTTGAATTATAATTCTTGAAAACTATCTTTAATTTCTATATATTATCTAAAATTGATGATGATCATACTTGTATTTGTTGTTTACATGTATCACTGTATGATTGTATATCTAAATTGTATGATTTCCTGGTTAAATGCTTTAAGAATGAACTTAGGAGTAATGTCTAGAGCCTTGAATGACTAAACGTGTTAATTATTGGATTCTGCGTTCTGAGATGAGTGTATTAATGGCTAAAATTGATGGAATTAGGGTCCTTAGAGTCTAATTGAGGTTGAATCTTAGTTTAGAAGGAATAATCCTACTCTTTGGGTTGATAGATGATGAAATGAGGTGAGTGTTCCTGCCCGTAGAGGCTGGACGATGGGAATTCTTGATATATTGATAGACTTATGAGTATGTCGAGTCCTGAGAGGAGTACTAGCACCAAAATGGGTAAGAGTGAGTCCCACTCATACTCATTAACTACGTGGCAAGCATAGGAGAGGACTGGACCATGAAAGAGGTTGTTTTCTTTGCCCCGCATGGGGCTTGATAGACTTCTTTTGGCATCCCCGATAGACTCGTTCTTTACCCCGGCAAGGTAGTGAATGGATGTATCAACGATATCTCTTTGTTGTATCATCATCGGCTCATAGGTGGTGGTTGTCGATTATAGAAACTTCCAGATTGGTTTTCATGTCGATAGTACTCAGAGGCTGATGTGATTGTGTGAGGTCTTGATGGATAGTGATGTGATAGAGTCCTGTTTCTTATTCTGAGTCAAGGATGAGTGAGGGATGAGTTGATTATCATTGTTATCATTTACTTTATCCCGTTTTACATATAGTACATTCCACATACTAACACGTCTTTGGTGCTGCATCATTTTATGATGCAGATTTTGTAGACAGAGGACTTCAGCAGCCTAATCGTTGAGGTTCAGAGCATTCTTGATTTCAGATCGTGGTGAGTTCTCCCCTGCATTTGAGGGATGGTTATTTCTGCAGTTTTATTTCATTATTTTCTCTGATTATGGTAGCCATGGTTTTTCATAGTACCTCCTTACACAATAGTTATAGAGGCTTCATAGACATATACGCATGATGGTTGATGTTTGGGGTTCTTTTCCCCCTATTGTTTTCTTTTTTATACTAAGATTGTCCCTTTTTTCTCGCATTCCTTATGATAGACTAAGTTGATAGTTGATAGCCCACTGATACTTAGTTAGTTCTTCATTATCTTCCGCTATTGAATTGATTGAATGAATGCAATGAGACTAGCTGGTTCGCTTGGGGACTTGTAATAGTATTCGAGTGCCAGTAACGCCTAGGGTACCCTCTCGGCGCATGCAAAACTTAGTATCAGAGCATAGAGTTTGAGTTCCCTAGGGAGTCTATGAATTAGTGTCCAGTAAAGTCTTATTTATGGTTGTATATACACCAAACTCCATAAGCAGGAGGCTATAGGACATTAGGAAGTGTTACCCTTCTTCTATGATCTGGAATTCATTTGATAGAGTTTAACTTCATGAAAATCAAATTTTAACTTGTGTATTATACATTTACAGAAAATTCTGCCAAAGAGAACAGCCGCTTAGAGAGATGCCCCAGCCCCAGCTGCTAAGAATGCTCAACCAGAGGTCCCGATTCAGCCAGAGGCTAGGAAACTGGGACGGCCTACTACGACTACTAAGGGCCCACAGGTGCCCCCTACTCAGCCACAGCCAGCGCCCACTACCGAGGCAAAATTTAGGGGAGCCATCACCATGTTGAGTCAATTAGTGGCCTCCCACGGAATCTGTCAGGGTTCTCAGGCTCCTAGTTCCAACTCACAGGAGCCCTCAGCTGCAACCCGACTCAGAAACTTCTTGAGGATGAACTCGCCGATGGACATGGGGTCTAAGATAGAAGAGGACCTGCAGAATTTTATTGATGAGATATACAAGGTTTTGAAGGCGATACATGCTGATGAGATTGAGGGAGTTGAGCTTGCCTCCTACCAGCTGAAGGATGTTCCTAATGTGTGGTACAAACAGTGGGAGGAGAGTAGAGGTAGGAGTATCGAGCCTGTAGCATGGGAGGAGTTTTAAACTGCCTTCCTTAACCACTTCTTTCCTCAAGAGTCGAGGGAGGAGAAGGTGGATAAGTTCGTGAACCTGAAGTAGGGAGGGATAATTGTGAAGGAGTATAGCCTTAAGTTTATTAAACTATCCAGGTAGGATACAGAGATGGTGCAAGACATGAAGGCGAGGATGAGGAAGTTTGTGTTTGGTCTGGGCAGACATGTGCAGAAAGAATGTAAGGCAGCTTTGCTGATTCCTGGCATGGACATGTCCAGAATAATGGTGTATGCCCAATAGACAGAGGAGGATAAGAAGAGAGATAGAGAGGAGCAGATGAAAAGAAAAGCAAAATTAGCAAGAAATGAGCCTAGCCCACAGAGATAGAATAAGGGTGACAAGCCCTACTCTCAAAGGAGATCATCTCATCTTGCACTGTCTGTAGCTAGTACGCTCATTCATCCAACTAGTTATGACCAAAAATCTCATGGTTATCAGAATTGCAAGGCTCCGGGTGCTCAATCTCAGGCCAGTATAACCCAAGGCCAAGGTAGAGGGGAAAGCCATTGTTTGCCAAGTACGATACGCTTCATCTGGGTGAGTGCCGTGTGGGAAGAGATGTTTTCTATTCATGTGGACAAGGTGGTCACTTCAGTTATGAATGTCCAAAGAGGGGACGAGGTGAGGGGAGCAACAGACCACAGTCATCCGCATCCCCTCCTGTGGGCAGTCAGTAGAGGGGTGCTACTACTGGTACAGGAGGCAGAACAAATTGCCTTTACGCTATGGGTAATTAGCAGGATCGGGAGGCTGTGCCAGATGTGGTTACATGTATGCTTCAAGTCTTTACCTTTGATTATTATACATTGCTTGATCCAGGTGCCACTTTGTCTTTTGTGATCCCTTATGTGGCTAGTAAGTTTGGGATCCTTCCAGAGCGTTTACTTGAACCTGTTGTTGTTTGTACTCCTATAAGTGAGTTTATCTTAGCTGAGAGAGTTTACAGTGATTGTGTAGTATCCATCTATAATAGAGAAACCTTAGCTGACTTGGTAGAATTAGAGACGGTTGATTTCGATGTAATACTTGGCATGGATTGGCGTCATGCCTTTTATGCTTCTATTGACAGTAGAACCCAGATTTTTAGGTTCCAATTCCCTAATTAGCCTATTCTAGAATGGAAGCGGAGTGCTATTTCACCTAAGGGAAAATTTATCTCTTATCTTAGAGCCAGAAAATTGATTTCCAAAGGTTGTATTTACCACCTCATGTGAGTTAAGTCTAATGATGTTGAATCTACTACTCTTGAGTTAGTCCCGATTGTGAATGAGTTTGCTGAGGTGTTTCTAGATGATCTTCCCAGAGTCCCTCCTAATAAGGAGATTAACTTTTGGATTGATGTTCTTCCCGAGACCAAACCCATTTCAATTCCACATTATAGAATGGCCCCCGCAGAGTTGAAAGAATTGAAGGAACAAATGAAGGACTTGTTAGAGAAAGGTTTCATAAGGCCTAGTGTCTCTTCTTGGGGTATTCCTGTCCTATTCGTGCGTAGGACAGATGGATCCTTCAGAATGCGCATAGACTATCGACAGCTGAACAAGGTCACTAGAAAGAACAAATATCCTCTTCCCATAATAGATGATCTATTTGACTAACTTCAGGGAGCCACTTGTTTCTCCAAGATAGACCTCAGATCGGGTTATCATCAGTTGAAGGTGAGGGAAAGTGATATCCCAAACACAGCCTTTAGGACACGATAAGGCCACTTTGAGTTCTTGGTCATGTCCTTCGGGTTAAAAATTGCACCTACAGCCTTCATGGATTTGATGAACAGGGTATTCAGACCCTATCTTGGTTTGTTCATGATCGTGTTTATTGATGATATTCTAGTATATTCTAAGGATGAAGAGGAGCATGTTAATCACTTTAGAGTGGTTTTGCAAACGCTCAATGACCATGAGTTGTATGCAAAATTATTAAAGTGTGAGTTTTGGCTCAGCTCCGTGGCTTTCTTAGGCCATGTTGTTTCAGGAGATGGTATTCGGGTGGATATACAGAAGATTAAAGCAGTTAAGAACTAAACTAGATCAAGCAATCCAATGGAAATGAAAAGCTTCTTGGGCTTAGCAGGTTACTATCGTAGATTTGTCGATGGCTTCTCTTCTTTGTCAGCACCATTAACTAAGCTAATTTAGAAGAAAGCCAAGTTTCAGTGGTCTGAGGATGTGAAAAAAGTTTCCAAGAATTGAAAACTAGATTGACTATAGCCTCAGTTTTGACTTTGCCCGACGGGACAAGAGACTTCGTGATATACTGTGATGCATCAAGAGTTGGGTTGGGGTGTGTTCTTATGCAAAGAGGGAAGGTGATAACATATGCTTCTAGACAACTTAAGATCCATGAGAAAAATTATCCAACTCATGATCTCGAGTTGGCAGCGGTGGTATTCGTACTTAAGATTTGGCATCACTATTTGTACGGAGTGCATGTGGACATGTTAACTAACCATAAGAGCTTACAGTACGTGTTCAGCCAGAAAGAACTCAACCTACGGCAGAGGAGATGGTTGGGGCTGCTCAAGGATTATGATATAAACATTCTCTACCACCCAAATAAGGCTAACATTGTTGCTGATGCTCTTAGCAGGATGTCTATGAGTAGCACCGCCCATGTGCAGGAAGGAAAGAGAGAATTAGCTAAGGAATTTCATAGATTGGCGCGATTAGGAGTGCAACTTGAGGAGAACCGTGAGGGCGGGATCAATGTTCAAAATGGTATTGCTTCATCGTTAGTGTCATAAGTGAAGGAGAAGCAAGACCAAGACCCTATCTTGTCACAATTAAAAGAAGCGGTTCACAAGCAGAAGGTGATGGTTTTCTCCAAAATGGGAGATGGGGTGTTAAGATACCAAGGTAGACTGTGTATGCCCGTAGTTGATGGTGTTCACGATAGGATCATGGCTGAAGCTCATAGCTCTAGATATTCCATCAATCCTGGATCCACCAAGATGTACCACGACTTAGGGAAGTCTATTGGTGGAATGGGATGAAGAAGATATTGTTGAATCTGTTTCTAAGTTCCCCAAATGCCAACATGTTAAGGTTGAACATCATAGACTGTGTGGACTGGCCCAAAACTTTAAAATTCCTAAATGAAAGTGGGATACGATCAATATGGATTTCATCACTGGCTTACCAAGATCCCGAAAGCAGCAAGATTCGATATGGTTATTGTCAATAGGATGACTAAATTAGCACACTTCTTGGCAGTCAAGACAACTTATATGATTGAGGAGTATGATCCGCTATACATTCGTGAGATTGTGAGGTTTCCTGGGGTTCCCTTGTCCATCATCTCGGAAAGAGGAGCTCAATTCACCTCTCAATTTTGGAGATCTTTTCATAAGGGATTTGGTACGAAAGTACATCTGAGCACAACTTTTCACCCTCAGACTGATGAATAGGCAATGCATATTATCCAGACTTTGGAGTACATGTTGAGAGCTCGTGTCATTATCTTCAAGGGAAATTGGTATGACCACCTACTATTGATTGACTTTGCGTACAACATTAGCTACCATGCTAGCATTCAGATGGCCCCTTATGAGGCATTACACGGGAGAAGATGTAGATCATCGATTGGCTGGTTTTAGATTGGTAAACCCGAATTGATCGGGACCGGCCTTGTCCACCAGTCTATGGGGAAGGTGAAAGTCATCAAAGAGAGGTTGAAGATAGCACAGAGTCATCAAAAGTCTTACAAAGATGTGAGGAGAAGATACTTGGAGTTTGAAGTGGATGATTGGTTGTACTTGAAGGTGTCGCCCATGAAGGGTGTCATGAGGTTTGGTAAGAAGGGAAAGTTGATTCCATGTTATACCGGACCAAACCAGATTGTAAGGAGGATTGGGAAGGTCGCTTATGAGCTAGACTTGCCTTCAGAGCTAGATGGAGTTCACCCGGTATTCCATGTGTCGATGTTAAAGAAGTGTTTGGGCGATCCTGCCTTAGCAGTTCCTATTGAGAGTACGGGAGTGAAGGATAGTCTATCGTACGAAGAAATTCTTGTCCAAATCCTTGATCAACAAGTTTGTAAGCTGAGAAACAAAGAGATAGCCTCCATCAAAGTCCAATGGAGGAGTCAATTTATTGACGAAGCTACGTGGGAAGCCGAGGAAGCGATGAAACTCAAATACCAACACTTATTCGTGGCAAATGTCGATGATGTCGAAGGTAATGTCCCTATCCTTAAAGTTAGGGAAATTACTTTCTTGAGTTGATGTGCTAATTCTATCCTTGAGTCTAAGATAGAATTATAGAAGGTGAGGGATAGTTGAAGGTTTGAGAGTGCCTGAGTGAGGAATGAGATAAGTTTTGGAGGTTACTCATACTTCTATTCGACCTTTACCCATCATTCGGGGAAGAATGATCCCAAGGGGGAGATGATGTAACACTCCGTGAAATTATTGAAATGCCCCTAAAACGTAATCATGCGCATAACGCATCTTCCAAAACATCGATTGGACATCCGAGACCGAATTTGCGATCAAGGTGAAAAATTGAGCGGGAAAATGGTCTCAACACGAGTTAAGAGCAACCAGAGCAAAAAATTATTTTCGCTAATTCTTTCCAAAACAGTGTCGATCTGCTCCAATGGCACAACGCGAAGAGGGCGTGGAGACACACTTAAATATTTTTTTATTTTTCGA
This sequence comes from Solanum medicagineum, assembly GCA_026153255.1. Lineage (NCBI taxonomy): Eukaryota > Viridiplantae > Streptophyta > Magnoliopsida > Solanales > Solanaceae > Solanum > Solanum medicagineum. Next base: position 7,795 of record JAPFFP010039454.1, on the reverse strand, counting down.
TGGGAATTGATTTTTGAGGATAGTCGCAAAAATACACTGGTCCGCACCCCTGGCGCATCGCGGACCAGTGTACATATATTGAATTTTTCCTTTTAAAACTTGGTAAGGGTAATTTGGTCATTCGTAACCAATTTTTAAATCCTATAACGTGTTTTATAGGTCATTTATTAGCGATTGAGGGTTCAAAACCCATTATTTTTCTAAGTTTTCTACGTAAGGTTTCCTGAGAGAGGAAGAACAGAGAGTGGAGGGTGCTAAATTCGGGTGCAACTTCTTGAAGAGAACTTGATAACTCTTGAATCCAGGTATGTAAAGGCTACCCAGAACATGAAATTGTTCTTCCATGTGCCTCAATAAATGTAGTAGGATGACAGTTGATAGTTGAGAAGTCTTGAACTTTAATTCTTGAAAACTACCTTGAAATCTATCTTTAATTTCTATATATTATGTAAAATTGTTGATCATCATACTTGTATTTACTATTTACATGTATCACTATATGATTTTATATATAAATTATATGATTTCCTGGTTAAATGCTTCAAGAATGAACTTAGGGGTAATTTCTAGAGCCTTGAATGTTTGAATGTGTTGATTGTTGGAGTCTGAGTTCTGAGATGAGTGTATTGATGGCTGAAATTAATGGAATTAGGGTCCTTAGAGTCTTAATGAGGTTCAACCTTAGATTTTAAGGAATAATCCCATTCTTTCAGTTGATAGATGATGAGATGAGGTGAGTGTTCCTACCCGTAGAGGCTGGGTGATGGGAATTCTTGATATATTGATAGAGTTATGAGCATGTCGAGTACTGGGAGGAGTACTAGCACCGAAATGTGTAACAGTGAGTCCCACTCATACTTATTAACTATGTGGCCAGCATAGGAGAGGATTGGATCGTGAAAGCGGATGTTTCCTTTACCCTTCAGAAGGCTTGATAGACTTCTTTTGGGATCCCCGATAGACTCGTTCTTTACACCCGCAAGGTACTGAATGAATGTGTCCATGACATCTCTTTGTTGTATCATCACCGGCTCATAGGTGGTGGTTGTCAGTTATTGAAACTCCTAAATAGGTTTCACGTTGATAGTACTTAGAGGCTGATTTGATTGTGTGAGGTATTGATGGATAATGATGTGATAGAGTCTCGTTTCTTATTCTGTGTCGAGGATGAGTGAGGGATGAGATGATTGTCATTATTATCATTTATTTTAGCCCGTCTTACATATAGTACATTCCACATACTAATGCCCCTTTGGCGCTACATCATTTTATGATGCAATTCTGTAGATAGAGGACTTCAGCAGCCTAATCGTTGAGGTTCAGAGCATTCTTGATTTTAGATCATGGTGAGTCCTCCCCTGCATTTGGAGGAAGTGTTATTTCTTCAGTTTTATTTTATTATTTTCTTTGATTGTGGTAGCCATGACCTATCATGGTACCTCCTTAGACAGTATTTATAGAGGGTTCATAGACATAGACGTATGATGGTTGATGTTTGGGCTTCTTTTCCCCCAAATTTTTTCTTTTTTATACTGAGATTATCCCTCTTTTCTCGTATTCCTTATGATAGACTGAGTTGATAGTTGATAGCCCACTGATAGTTAGTTATTTCTTCATTATCTTTCGCTATTGAATTGATTGAATGAATGCAATAAGACTAGGTGGTTCGCTTGGGGACTAGCAATAGTTTCTGAGTGCCAGTTACGCCTAGGGTACCCTCCCGAGGCGTGAACCTAATTTCACCAAGTTTGCCAGGTTTCACGAACCCATTTTACAGGTCGTACCTTGGCTTACTGGCTATAAACCCCTTCGTAAAATCTCGCAGATTTTCCAAGGCTTTCCTTCCTAACCTTCAATACTTCTCATGGGTGGGGTATTACACTAGTCTTTGAAGCCTCTAGACATCTGACTAAGTGGTGCCAATGACAGACCCATGAATGCCTCAAAAAAAGAAATGAATAAGTCTAAACTCAAAGCCAGAAAAGAAACATAATGTCTCCGAAAGTAGTGAAGGGCTCACCAATCAGTTTAAAGCAATTAGGTCCTCAACAAGGCACCTGTTGATGATCGCTAGTACCTATCTCTACATTATGAAAAGATGCAGGCCCAAATGGAAGTCAGTACATGGAATGTGCGAGTATGTAAAATGCCAGAAAGAAATATATAAAGAAAGAATAACATCAAATCAAATCGATCAACTTATGAAGTATGAAACTCAACCATCATGTCAAGAATCTAAAGTCATAATGCAATTTTGATAATGACTACTCACCCATCATCTATGTATCATCCACTCAAAGAGAATACTATCAAGGCCTAATTTGGAGTTTCTCTAACCGACAACCATGACATATGAGCCGGTGATGATACAACAAAGTGATGTAGTTGCCACATCTATCCAATATCTTGCCGGGGTTATAGTACATCCCATCAATGGATCCAAAATCAGTAACATCAAGTCCTTATTTTGAGACAATAGGAAGCAACGGATTTTACGGTTCAATCTTCTCCCATGCCAGCTACGTAGTTATTGAGTTCTGTTTTGACTTACTCTTACTCAAATCGGTTCTCAACGCTTCCCAATACTAAACATGATCATAATACATCAACCTTATGGTTAACTTATTTATCTAGTCTCATTGGACATTTATCAATTCAAATCATCACACCAACTATCAACCCTTTGGTTACATCATTTTTAAGGTTCAGTCTTGACTCATAAGGACTCAATCATGCATCATTCTAACTCATAGAATTTAGGAAAACAAATGTAGAATTAAAGCAATTAAGGATTCCATAGACTCTTTAGGCTCAAATTATGCTCATGCATGCTCATGTAAGTAAAATATGTGAAAATAATAAAAAATCATGCTAGGGTTCATATAGTATGGCAAATAATCTAATTCAAACATTTAATTCATAAAAATGATAATCCATGCAGATTATATAAATATACATTAGAATTTAAGAAAAACCTTCAAGAACCATTCATGGGAGACTCAATTTACTTGCAACCCCATTAATCGAGGTTATGGAGCACATGGAAGAACAGAATCCATGCTTTAGTTAGCCTTAGATACCTGGAAGTTTTGAACCCTGAAAGGGATTGGAAGAGTTCTCAAGTTTTCCTTCAAATCATATCCCCTTTTCCCTATTGAAACCTTGCTTCTATGTTTTGAGAGAGTGTTTTAGGGTAAAAGTGTTAAACTGACATGTTTAGGGCTTTATCTAGGTGTAAAAAGGTCAATCCTAGGCTTTGAAAGGGTGGGAAAAGATCAAAATAACCTTTCTTAAAAAACTATCAAAAGTCTTCTACGGGCCCATTTACTACCCTTAGAAAGTTCCATTGCCCGTAGGGACCCTTCAGTAAAGTTTTGGCCCATTTTTTGTGTCTCTAGTTCACTTTTACGAGCCCTATTCTACGGGTCGTAGAAGGTTCTACGACCCGTAGATGGGTTCGTAAATTCTGGAACCTAAAATTGAAGTTTTAGGACTTTTTCCCACAAATTAGCAGATGGGTCGTACTTTATTCTACTACCCGTAAACAGATTTTGTAATACCACTCTGCTCTGGCAGCCTTCAGTAAAAAGGCCACAACATTTGACTCCAAACTCCAAATGAGGTGAAATCAGTTGCGTTGGAAAGCTTCTTTCATTTTGTAGGTCATAGAACATCTCGTTCTCTATGTGCTAAGAATTATCATCATCTAAACTTGACCCTTGTATAATCTTAACACTAGAAACTCAATTATAGGAAGGTTTGAGCTCTACTAAGTACTAGAAGTCTCTTATGACCATAATACACTTCACACATATAAGAATTAGGCTTGAAACAGAGGTACATGTGAGGATAGAGTTATGGGGTGTCACAATTTTATTTGATCTAAAATGTTTCTGAACAATTGTTTGCTATACTGTAGTCATGATAAACAAGTTCCATAGCTCTCCCTTTTGGAACTCTTCTGCTTACATTCCTCACTCCATCTTCTACCAAACAATTTCTTCCTCAGATGAATTATGTCATCTCCTAAGTACTTTTATCATATTTTTAATTTCTCTTTTCAATGTTGGATTCCCTAAGGATTCACAAATCTATTTTAGTCCAATAGTAGTTTCCCTCCTTGTTAACTATTGATTTAGATCCCACAATTATTATATATTTTAAATAGCTATATATAGGTATAATTCAATAAGGCTTTTTCCAAATCCTATAAGAAGGAAAAATTTAATTTCCTCGCCTAAAACTTTAATTACATGCCCAAGGATAGACATTCAAAGACTTGTAGCGTGAACATATAACATGTGTTCAATCTTTGATCAACCAAATATAAGGACGTGTTGATAGAAAGGTATTAGATTAACTGGTACATGTAGAATAAATTAGTTGAGGATATACTCAACTTATCAACAGCGAATGAATATACCCAAGTAGAGGTTAAGGATTAAGCAAGCAACTGAATCTCTAGATCAATAATAGTTTCCAATTGTTGGAAAGTAAATAATAATCAAGTAATCACTAATCAACATCTATGAAGCCTCTAATTCGAGTTTAGTAGGTGCCAACACAAGTCCTGGGCTACCTCAAAGGATATAATACTACTACTCAAGATAAAAATGAAGAAGGTTCCTCCGAATAGCAAGGAGGGCTCACCATGTCTGAAATGCAAAGATTGGTCCTGAACGATGCGCTTGTTAAATACCTCTATCACCTATGTATGCATCAGGAGATGATGTAGGCCCAAATGGATACTAGTACCTTGAATATAGTGGTGTGAAAAATGATTAGAGAAACAAGTAAGCCTCAACACAGCCAATCTTAATAAGCTCAAACAATCAATAATTCAACTCAACAATCTATTCAACCAACTCAATCAAGGAATGCAAGACTTTTATGGTGAAACAATACTCCTAAAGGAAACTCTAGCATGCAACTCAGTCAAATCATTTATGCACAATCAAAGAGTTTCTCTAATCGACAATTATCACATATGAGAGGGTGATGATACAATGTTTGCACTGTCATTGCCACATTCGTCCAATACTTGCCAAGGTGGAGATGATCAAACCAATCTGGATCCACAATCAATCAATGTCTAACTTTTGGGACATGAGAGATAATGACCTTTATACTCACCCTTGCTTCTACACTCATGTAGGTATTGAGACTGGTACCTTCTTATCTTTCCCTTCCTGCTTTGGTATGATATTAGAGATAGTTAGAAAGGTAATAGCTAGACCCTTTTAGTAGACTCTTTAAACTTATGTTTCCTTACTGTTTTTGTTATATTTGAGAATTAAAGACATTGAGACTTGCATAAATTTCTTTGAATTCCATTGTAGTAGATTCTTATACATGTGATACCAGTCTTTGGTCGGTTTTAGATCTAGATATCCTTCTTCAATGCTTATCCTTTCATATTTTTTTTCGTTTTACCATCACATTGTTTTGTTATTTCCTAATTAGGTTGACTTGCCTCGGTTAGTTAAAGGAAATTGTCATCACATTCAAATTTGGGTTGTGACATATATCTAGATAGGATGACTGATATTTATGTAGACACTATACACCAGAATAGGAAAAATAATAATAATCATTTAGACTTTACTAGATATGACAAAACTCCAATTGACACTCCTGCATTTCAAAATTATGCCGAGTAACTTCTTTTTTCGAATAAATGATAATTTCTAAATGAATATTTTTGTAGATATTATATATTAATATTTAAAAAATAATTAATGATCACTTAGTAGCACTTGAGTGTATATGATAAAACTTCAACTGGCACCTCCCCATATATCAAAATTATGTCGAGTAACATTTTTTCTCGAATAACTAATGATTTCTAAATGTATATTTTGGTAGATATTATACATTAAAATTGAAAAATAAGTAATAATCACTTATTAGGACTTGACATGATATGACAATACTCCACCTATACCTCTTTGTATTTCAAAATTATGTCGAGTAATTTCTCTTTTCTCGAGTAAGTGATAATACAAAAATCTAAATATTCTATTAAAATATAAATTTATATAGATTTAGAAAAAAATTTGAACACTAATTAAACTTACTTAATGGTAAATATCTCTAAGGAAAATTGATGAAACATAAAAGGATTATTATTTATAGAAGTTGCAGAGAAGCCACCTTTTTGGTAACTCCATATTATTTGTTCCATATATATACTGCATGACTTAACAATCATTTTCATAATGGGATACACTTTTTAGATTTCTTTAATTCAATGATTCTTCAATCTTGACAAATGGTAATAGTTAATAACTAGAAGAGATGTATCAAATGATACAAGGAATAGAGAGAAGTAATATCTAAAGAAACAAGAGACAAATAAAAATATATAGCTACACAACTTGTTGTAGATTATATACCAATATCAACTATCAAGGCAACAGAATATTGTTCTAAAAATGAAATTTCTTGAATATCAAAACTTATAAGATATATTGTAGAGATATTTTTAACTTTATTTGCATATATACTAGGTAGATTAGTTATCTTGGCATTTCAACATAAATACACTAAATGGATATCTCTCTTGAGTTAGTGAAAAGGACCTGTAGGCCAGTTGGTTGGGGTATTGAAATGACTGTCTTGTGCATTCCAACCTCGCACCCAAGAAGACTGTAACAGATCTTCATCAGTAATTTGATGAGTATAAGCAAGAGAATGTCGGAAGTTATTATTTGAATAATGAACCGGATTTGAACTTCTTCCAAAGAATGCTCCTTCATTGTGAATATTTTGCTTCCCGATTTCAGCAACTTGAGAAAAATCTGATTTCCCCTGAACGTTGTTCAACATCATAGATCTATGGTGGGATGAGCTAGCATAATCACTAGCAATTCCTATGTAGAGATGCGTTGGAGAAAAACAATGTTAATACTTCAATTATAGTGTAATAGTTACTAATTTGGATAAACTAAAGAAAGAAATAACATTTAAAAGATGTTTTTTCATGGAATATTTTTTGAGATATTTTCTCTTATTAAGTAATTGGTCAAAGGAAATATTTTTCTACAAAAGAATCTTATGTCACCTGAAATTTGTGATCCGGTGAAAATCGACTCCAAATTGCTTTGAAAAACCCTGAAAAATATTAACAAGATGAGATGAATTTTATATATTGGGCATTGTTATTGTTTTAAGAGATCTTCTATCATGATAGATGCAACTCTTTTGATATTTTTTTATATTCAAAAAACTTGTTTTTTTAGAGAAAATATTTTGTAATATATTTCGACCAACCTAACATGAAAAAATTTAAAGACATACATTTCTTCTGTACCAAACACGTTCATATCTTTTCTGAATAGTGTTTTTGTGTGTGTGTTTATCATATACTAAAAATATGTACAATACAGTTTGAAAAACACTATATTATATAATATGTAATTAATATGATTGAAACATGGGAGATAAAATATTACTAATTAATGGTTTTTCCTAAATTGACATATTGATGAGAATTTGGATAATAAAAGAGAGAAAACACGCCTATTTGATCCATGATTGTTTTGATCAATTTTTCTCCCAAACGGTTGGTATCTTGAGCTTGTCCTATTAGGTGACCTTTTTATCTGACCTCCACTGGCACTGCCAAACCAAAATAAAAAGAACAAAAAGTTCACTTACATCTAAGAATTGATTAAAGAAAAGTTAAGGAATATCTTAATTAATAAAAAAATTAATTGGCATATCAAACATATATACATATACATATATATATACATACATACATATACATATATATATACATACATACATATAC
>JAPFFP010039443.1:0-15067 GCA_026153255.1 Solanum medicagineum | reverse complement strand
GTTAGAGTCTTCAGTGATAGCAAGGCAGCGATCCAGATGGCAGCAAATCCAATATTTCATGAGAGAACCAAGCATATAGAGATAGATTTGCACTTCATCAGAGAAAGAATCCAAGACAGAACAATCAAGACAGTATATGTGACATCCAAAGACCAAGAAGCTAATTTGCTTACTAAGGCATTAAATAGAACACAACATGAACATCTCTTATGCAAGCTAGGGATGCTAAATTTGTTTACACCACCTAGCTTGAAGGGGGGTGTTGAGAATAAGTGTAGTTAGAAATTAGTTATAAAGCAATTAGATAGTTAAGTGTAGTTAGCAGTTAGTTGATAGTTTATTTAAGAAAATAAGCACCCCTATAAATAGGGGTACTGTACATGTATACAATACACTTTTTCACTTTACCAAAATTGAAATAAGAAGAAGTCTTCTTCTCCAAGTTTAAAATCTCTTCTGTTCTCTGTGTAGCAATGGATTGACTTCCATTTCTGGTTAGCCTTGGAGATAGGAGGAATTTCATCAATTATACACCTTGGTATTACACACTACATCTCTCTGATGTCAAGCAACTGCGTAAGTTTGTTGAGACAGAGGTCAAAATGATTTGTCTCAGAGTTCCAGATTCTTCAAGTTATAGCTTCCCCAAGATAAATGAACTTGGATTTCTCGATTGTTAAATTGGATGAGATGTTAAGTTCTAAGCTTGATTCAGTTATTGACTTAAAACTTCAAATTGGGTCAGTGAAGGAGGTTTTATTGTGTCTACGGGCGCTGACTGATCATTTCCCAGAAATCAACGATGAGCATGATGAAGTTTATAGTCTTAAACAAGAGTTGCTGCAACAGCATACAAAGCAGAGTATGTCATGGACTCATGCTTGGCCTATTCTTATCCACTCTGGTAAAAAGTTCTTTGGATTTCTGAAGCTGTTGAGAATATCAAGCTTGTAAGTGCAGTTGTTAGGGAAACATGTGAAAGAACGAAGATAGATGTGACAGCGCGCAAAGTTAAAAAGACCTCAACTTATCTTGTGCCGTCTTTATCAGCTAAACACCCAAGGATCAAATGAAGAAATGGAGAGTTTCCAGGAGGCAATGGACAAAATGAAGATGCAGCTACTTGAAGGTTCGCATCAGCTAGATGTCATCTCATTGGTCAGCATGCCGGGGATTAGTAAGACTACTCTTGCCGAGAAGATTTACAATGATCCAGTAATCACTTCTCACTTTGATGTACGTGCTCAGTGTCGCGTGACTCAAGTATACTCATGGAGAGATTTGTTGCTTGCCATTTTGAATGGTGTGCATGAGCCTATTGATCGCAATGAAAAAGAAGATGACGAATTAGCCGATGAGCTGCGCCGATTTTTGTTGACCAAAAGATTCTTAATTCTGGTTGATGACGTGTGGGACTATCTGTATATGTGCTTCAAAGATGATCAGAATAAGAGCAGAATCATTCTAACAACCCGTCTGAGTGAGGTTGCCAATTATGCTAAATGTGAAAGTGAACCTCATCATCTTCGCTTGTTCAGAGATGATGAGAGTTGGACATTATTACATGAAGAGTTGTCTCAAGGGAAGAATTGTCCGCCTGAAATTGTTGATGAGGGATTGCGAATAGCAAAAAAATGTGGAGGATTGCCTCTCTTCTTTGTATTAGTTGCTTGTGTTCTCAAAGAGAAAAGGATAAAAGCAGAATTGTGGGAGGAAATATAAGAAAGTCTAGGTTTGCTGAATATTGGTAGCTTGGAAGAGAGCATGTCTATAATCGGATTCAGCAATAGGAATTTACTGCGCCAGCTGAAACCTTGTTTTCTCTATTTTGGAGGACTTTTAAAGGGAAAGGATATTCATGTCTCAAAATTGACTCGGTTGTGGGTAGCTGAGGGTTTTGTACAAGCAAATAAGAAAACCGGACTGGAAGAAGCTCAGAAGTCTCTTGGAAGATCTTATTAGCAGAAATTTAGTGATGGACGTGGAGAAGAGACCCAATGGAAAGCTTAAATCATGTCGCGTTCATGACCTGTCGCATAAATTCTGTGAAGTCCAAACAGGAGAATTTCCTTATTCAGATCAATGGGTATGAAGATCTAGACTGATTTTCTCGTATTATTGTTTATATCAACTCTCTTTTTCATTATTTTCTTTTTAAACAGATTCACTGGAGAGGATACATTTCCTGAAATGTCTATGGGTTACCGGTTGTTTGTTCATTCTTCTGAGGATCAGATTGATCTGTGGTAGCCATCTCGCTCAAATGTTGGCTCTTTGTTACTCAATGTGATTGATGCAGATAACTTACTATGGCCGCATAATATGTCCTTCATCTTTGACAGCTTCAAACTTGTTAAGGTGTTGGATTTGGAATCCTTCAACATTGGTGGCACTTTTCCTAATGAAATACAATTGCTGCTAAAACTGGTGGAAATATAATTCCTTCATGTATAGCTAAGCTTTGGAATCTCGAAACTTTTGTGATATTAGGATTGGGAGTAGAGGTGATACTGCCCAGTTCACTTCTAAAGATGGTTAAATTGAGGAATATACATGTAAAACATAGTGCATCATTTAGTTTGCATGAGAACATGGGTGAATCACTTGCCGACTCTCAATTAGATAATTTGGGAACCTATTCCACTCCCTTTCTCTTGAGGACATTAGATTATTCAGAGAAAGTGAAGGAAAGGTGTGTTCTCTTTCCCAGATTAGAGTTTCTAAGTCACCTTGAATCCCTCAAGCTTGTCTCCAACAGCCATCCAGCTAAGCATCCACGTGTCTTCAATGAATTAGCCACTCGTTTAGTTAGAGTCATACATTGTGAAATACATCATAATGGACATTGGAATTCTAGTGTATATCTAGTAGAGTAAAGAAGAATATGAAACTGCAAATATTGGATGAAATATGTTTGTGAAACTGAAAAAGAGGAAAGTAGATGCCGTAAACCTTGAGATCCGCTAGTAATCAACTAGAATGTTTCTCCCAAAACTGGAGGGCAGGACACCATACCTACACAACTAGAGGTCCTATTTCGACAAACTCATGATGGCTTTTCTGAGATATGTACTCACACTGTAGAATGATGATTTCAAAGCATAACCTCATAATCATCATCAACAAATTTTGAACAACGGAAAATCCTTCAAATTCTCGAACACATAACAAGATGTCATATTTAGCAACTAAACACTGCTCCAATACTGTGCTAAAGGATTGAAAGAATACTTTCTTAGGATCGTCCGGCAGCACTCACTTGGCTTGTTTTTGCGGTTCACATATTATTTCCAGATGCCTGAGGGAACCCCATTATATCCTCTGGGACTTTCATGAGCATTTTCATCTACTTTTAGGATGATCTTCAGGAGCAAAGTATAAACCTTAAAAAGAGATGCTGCTATTTTCAATTCTTGTCTACTGTAGGCTGGTTCTTCATAATGATTTACGTTGACTTTCACACCACCTTTAATTTTTGAGTTCCACCATAGGCATTGAAAAAGTAAAATCAGTAACATTTACACAGAAAAAGAGTAATAAATCATGAACTCAATAGCTTACCACAAATGCAAGTTCCTCCACATTGGGAGTACTTGTAAGAATTCTTAATACTTGATCTTCATCGTCAAAATCGATATATGAAGGAAAAAAATTCACATTGTGGTAAAGCCTCTCTGCTTCAGTACCAGAAGCAAAAGACAGTCAACCACAAAATATGCATCATTGTTGGCAATGCAAAAATAAGAACAGGTAGCTTAGGAACTGCCCATACTAACTTGAGGGCAACATTGGTCAAGTTGATCACTTTACTTTTGATCCAAATATAATTGTTTTCAGATTTCCAAAGTTAAGGGTATAAGGGCCAATATTATCGAACCAAAGTTTTGGAGCATATATTTTCAAGTGATAAAGACTTAACATGAAGGCTCGTAAGTTAGAAGTTCCATCATGACTAGATTTATTGTAAGGAATTTGAGCTTGTAGAAACCCCTAAAGCTGCATGGTAGTCTAGAAACGCATGTACAACCTTTCGATTTCTACACCATACATGAAGGAAGCCAATTTATAAGGTACATTCCTTGATACCTTTTTTTGACAAGAAAACTGAAAATTAGCTACGTATTGAAGAATGTCTTAATGGCTCCATAATGATGTCTATTAACGTGTTCAATGGCTTGCTTTGGCAAAACTGAGCAGAAAATACAAGTTGAGGCCCATGCTGCGGAAGCGAACTGGGTAAAGTAATTTCACAATTACTACCCAAAAATAAAAACCGCTAAAAAATAGTAAAAGAGGAAAAATAAAAAGAACAACAAATTTACGAGGTCCGGTAAAAAATATTTTTACCTTCGTCCTCAGACACAACTAACCCAATTTTATTTCACTCCAAAAAATACAAGTGAAATACTCTAACAGAGAAATAAGAACAAATGCCTTAGAAGATGAGAAAGCAAGTGAGAGGTATGTTTTAATTCCTAAAACTAGACTTCATTTTATAGGGGGAAAACCCCTTTACAAATTTGTCCACCCACGATCTGGGATGGACATACAACTAACAAATCTGCACCTTGGCCATCCCACATCTTCAATTCTCTCAAATAACAAATTTCAATTGTGTCTTCAACTTTTGAACGTCAATGTTCAACAATATTGATCAAGTTCAAACAATGTCCAAACTTGATCGCAGTCACTACTTTTGTTAGCATATCAGCAGGATTCTCTGTAGTCTTGATTTCTGCACTGCGACTCCACCTTCTTCTATGATTTTTCGTATGAAGTGATACCAAACATCAATGTGCTTCGTTCTTGCATGATAAACTTGATTTTTTGCCAACTGAATAGCACTATGACTATCACAAAATATTGTAATAGTTTCTTGTCTGATACCAAGTTCCTTAGCAATCTTTGAAGCCAAATTGTATCCTTCACAGCCTCTGCGATCGCCATATACTCTGCCTCAGTTGTAGACAAAGCAACTGTTAACTGTAAAGTAAACCTCTAACTAACTGGTGCTTTTGCAAAAGTAAACACATATCCAGTAGTTGACCTTCGTTTGTCCAGATTACCAGCATAGTCAGAGTCACAGTATCCAACTACACATGAGTTTTCTTCCTACAAAAAACTAACCCAACATCCAGGGTATTACGAATATACCGCAAAATTCATTTCACAGCTTGCCAATGTTCTCTTCCTGGATTGTGCATATATTTGCTCACAATCCCAACATCATGTGAAATGTCAGGTCTTGTGCAAACCATTGCATACATCAAGCTACCAACAACACTTGCGTATGGTACCCTTGACATATATTCTCTTTTGACTTCATCCTTTGGCGACATATCAACACTAAGCTTAAAATGGGGAGCCAATGGAGTGCTAACTGGTTTAGTTTTTTCATTCATACCAAATCGATCTAGAACTCTCTTCAAGTATTCCTTCTGAGATAAACAAAGTTGCTTTGAAAGTCTATCCCTTGTTATCTCCATGCCAAAATCTTCTTCGCATCTCCCAAATCCTTCATCTCAAACTCCTTACTTTAGTTGAGCTTTCGACTTCCCAATTTCTCACAAATTCTTCGATGTTAGTAACATATCATTAACATATAGGAGAAGATATATGAAAGCACCATCCTTAAGCTTGCGCAAATACACACAATGATCGTATTTGCTTCTCACGTACTTCTGCCACATCATAAACTTGTCAAATCTTTTCTACCATTGTCTTGGAGATTGTTTCAATCCGTACAAAGATTTTTCAAGTTTACACACTATGTTTTCTTTCCCTGCAACTTTGAATCCTTCTGGCTGAGTCATGTAGATTTTCTCTTCCAAATCACCATGTAAAAATGCTGTTTTTACATCCATCTGAACTTGTTTTAAATCCGATTGCGCTACAGCCAACAAAACTCTAATGGAGGAGTGTTTCACGACTGGAGAAAGTAACTCATTATAATCAATTCCCTCCTTTTATGCATATCCTTTGGCCACCAACCTTGTTTTGTAGTGAACATCTTCTTGGTTAGGAAATCCTTCTTTCTTTGCATATACCCATTTTCACCCAATTGCTTTCTTACCCTCCGGGAGGTTGGCCGATTCCCATGTATTGTTCTGATGAAGGGACTTCATTTCCTCATTTATTGCAACTTTCTACTTTTCTTCACCACTTTGGATAGCTTCTTTATAAGTGGTTGAAATATCATCAATAATGACTGAGGTTGCACATGCAATCGTCTCTATGAGACGCATAGTCTTTTTCACAGTTCTTTTGGTTTTATGGGTTGATATTGATTCAAGTTGTTGTTCAGATTCCTGAGTTGGAACCTGCGCCTCATCTGGCTCTTCTTCCAAATCGTTATTTGTTTCTTCATCTACCTTTTGTGGAGGAAAAATAAATTTTTCCTCAACCTCTACCTACTTTGAAGCACTATCAGTTGCTTTTGTATCTTCATTTGCATCCTTTTTCATCATAGCAAATTTGTGAAAAGTAACATCTTGGCTGAATATTACTTTTCTTGTCTCTGGACGCTATAGACGATATCCTTTGACTCCTAAAGTAATTCTCACAAAGATAGCCTTTTTAACTCTCGGATCCAATTTTGACTCTTTCACATGATAATATGCAATTGAGCCAAATACATGTAAAGAGTCATAATCCACAATAATTTTTCCATACCATTTTTCAAATGATGTCTTCCCACCAATTGCAGCAGATGGCAATCGATTTATGATGTGGCAAGCATATGTTATTGCCTCAGTCCAAAATTCTTTGCCCAAGCCAGCATTGGACAACATACAGCGAACCTCCTCCAATAAAGTTCGATTCATGCGTTCTGCCACTCCATTATGTTGTGGTGTATTACTGACTGTGAAATGTCTAGCGATGCAATTTTCTTCACAGACCTTCTGGAAATGATCATTTTTGTATTCTCCGCCATTGTCTGTTCGAAGATACTTGATCTTTTTGCCACTTTGAGCTTCTATCATCGTCTTCCATTTGAGAAAGATTCCCAACACTTCATCCTTAGTTTTCATCGTATACAGCCCAAACATCAGAGTGAACATAATCCAAAATATCTTTCACACTATGGATAGCTATTCCAAATTTAACTCTTGTTTGCTTTTCTTTCACACAATGCACACAAAAATCCAATTATCCAGATTTAACACCTTTCAACAATCCTTGATCTGGTAAGATTTTCAAGAACTTTCCTCCTGCATGTCCCAAGTGCATATGCCATGGCTTAGTTGTCTTTGCCTCTTTGTCAACACTGGATGTTACTGCTGCTATCACAATAATTGTACTACCATAATAGCGGTACAAATTATTGTCCTTCTGAACAGCCTTCATTACCACTAGCGACCAGAGCATATTCTCATCACTCCATTATCTGCAGTAATTTTGAACCCCTTTGAGTCTAGGGCTCCTACAGAGATGAGATTTTTCTTCAAATTTGGTACATACCGAACATCTGTCAGTGTTTTGCACAATCCATCATGATTCTTTAATCGGATTGAACCAACACCATATGCAATAAGAGGGCTATTGTCTGCAGTGTGAACAACTCCACATTCTCCTTCTTGTAGATCAACAAACCAGTCCCTATTAGGACATATATGATAGCTACAAGCTGAGTCCATCAACCATACATCAGATGATGTGGATGGATCCATTGCAACTAATGAGAAATCAAAGTCATCACAGTCAGCTATATTTGAATCCATGACAACTTTTCCATTGGCCTTCTTTTTCAACTTTGGACAATCTTTCTTCTAGTGCCCTTTTTCTCGACAAAAGGCACATTCATCTTTGTTGGGTTTGGATGATCTTAACTTGGATCTCCCCTTCTTCGTTTTCATTTGATTTCGAGAACGACCTCTTGTCGCTAATGCTTCTCTTTCTCTGTTCTTCTGTTTCTCTTTCTTTCTTTGTTCATAGCTATACAAAGCTGAACAAACTTCTTTCAGAGAAATTCCATCCACTTCATTCCTCCCATAAAGTAGAGTAGTTTTAAGGTGCTCGTATTCATCAGGAAGATACATTAACAACATCAACGCTAGATCACCATCAACAAATGTTACATCCATATGTTGTAAATTTGTAACTAATTTGTTGAAACTGGTGATATGTTCATTCATTGTGCTACCAGGAACCTAAGTGAAGTGAAATATTCTTCTCTTCATGTACAATTTATTTTTAATATTTTTCTTCAAAAATTTATCCTCCAATGCCTTCCACAATTTACTGGCAGAAGTTTCCTTTGTGAATGGATACTTCTGTTCTCTTCCAAGGAAGGACCGAATGGTACCACAAGAAATACGGTTGATGTATCTCCAATCCGCATCTCCTATATTGTCTGGTTTCTCTTCTTCTAGAGGAAGATCTAATCCTTGTTGAAAAAGGACATCTTCGACCTCATATTTCCACATCCCAGAGTTACGTCAAAAATTTCAAACTGCAAACTTCATATTTATCTGAATTCTTGATATAAGCGAAGATACCAATGACGTGTTATTGACACTTGAGGTGGACTCCTGTGGCTTGTCTGAGTTGGATACTTCTTTCCTCCCCCATTTTGTATTACAGATACTGTTTGATAGCTAGCTACACAAACCAAGATAATTCTTTTTTGATGTGGAAGTTCAGACTACACTGCAACCATAGAGCATACTAAGAAAAAATATTTTGGCAATACAGATCCAAGAAAATATCTTTTCTGATGTGGAAGATCAGGCTATGCTGCAACGACAAAGCTTACTCAAACAGAACCTTGGCTCTAATACCAATTGTTGTGGAAACGAACTGGGTAAAGTAATTATTTCATAATTACTACCCAAAAATAAAAACCGCTAAAAAATAGTAAAAGAGAAAAAATAAAAAGAACAATGAATTTACGAGGTTTAGTAAAAAATATTTTTACCTATGTCCTTAGACACAACTGACCAAATTTTATTTCATTCCAAAGAATACAAGTGAAATACTACAAGAGAGAAAGAAGAACAAATGTCTTAAAAGATGAGAAGGCAAGTGAGAGGTGTGTTTTAACTCCTAAAACTAGACTTCATTTTATAGGGGGAAAAACCCTTTACAAATTTGTCCACCCATGATGTGGGATGGATATACAACAAACAAATACTTGTAGGACCCAAGCATACCCTCACCCCAACCCTATATTAGTATGATATTGTCCACTTTGGGCCAAGCCCTCACGGATTTGTTTTTGAGTACCTCCCAAAAGGCATCATACTAATGGATTGGGTTGAATAGGTTCATTTTCCTCTCTTCCACCGATGTGGGAGGAGTTTGCATACCCAACAAACCTCCCCTCAAAATCTGACCACACAATCTCGTGACCTTCCCTTTAACGATTATCGATTTCAGATCTGCCACCATCTTGTACCGCCGCAACAACTCGTAGGACTTTCAACACAAGGCATTACCATAGTCCTCCACATTGCTAGGTTACACCATCTGATCTACCAAATCATCTTGCACCGCTGTTATCACCCAACGGGACACGTCGCCTATATCACTACTTGACAGGAAGACTTTTGATACAAGACACATTTGCAGATCTTTGGTCCTGATGCTACATCGATGACTGCGCACACATCGGTCCACTACTCCTGCCCTCCGAACCTGGACTCTGATACCACTTGTAGGACCCGCGCGTATCCTCACCCCAACCCCACATTAGTATGATATTGTCTGCTTTGGGCCAAACCCTCACGAATTTATTTTTGGGCATCTCCCAAAAGACCTCATATTAATGGGTTGGGTTGAACCTATTCAAATAGGTTCATTTTCCTCTCTTCCACCGATGTGGGAAGAGTTTGCATACCCAACCGCTCAAACATGTCTCCACCAACTGGACAATACACTCATTTCCTCTATAAGCAAATTCTCTTGAATCAGCTGTTTCACATTAATCCCTGAGTCTCTCACAACTACTTAGCATTGTCATTCTGCTTTATAATTAAAAAATAATTTGAGACAAGAAAATCAGATTAATTTAGTTTCTTCAACATGAGTTTAGCATTAAAAGCAGTTATAGAATCTACTCTAACAAGGGAGATGTTACACATATTAAGCATTATCGTATTATACCATTAGTATTCACAACAAAGAGAAGAGAAAATCCTACCGTTAGATGAATGCTTGAGGATCCACATAGATATAACATCCAACACAAATTGACACTAAAATAACCTAAATCATAATTACACCCATAAGCCTTGTCACCTTCCTTCTTGATTAACATTTATCTATTTCTTATTTCTTCTCCTTTTTTTTTTTTTTAACTTCATATTTATCTATTTCATATTTCTTCTTAAAAAAATATATTATCTTTTTTTTCTTTTTTCTTATTTTATCCCATCTTTTCTTTCTTTTTTTTTTCTTTTTGTTTTTTTACTTTTTAGATGGCAGGTAAATTAGCTTTTTTTTTTGTCCATTTATCTATTCCACAATTTTTTTAAAAAAAATGTCAATGTTAAGATTTTTTTATTTGCTGTTTTTCAAAATGACTTTCTTTTTTTTTTCAATTGTTTCACTTCTTTTTTGAAATTTTTTAATCATTTTATATATCTTGTTTATTCTTTTATTTTATTAAGGTGGAAATGCATGATGGTCAAACAAATATCGACATCTATACATTACATAATTATTTATACAATATTGATGTACAATTATGAACCATTCATATAATATCAAGACATTATATACCTATTTATATAATATCGACACACATTTGTATACAATTTATAAAATATCGATACATAATTTATACATGAAAAAGAACATGAGTTTTTTTAAAAAAGATTTTTTTGAAACCGCAATAAAACAAAAAAATAAAATATTTTTTAATAAAAAATAATGTTGCCCAATAAATACATGAATTTTTTTTTGAAAAATTAAAAATTTTCCTTTTTTTTTTTTTTAAAAAAGAAACATTACGCACTTATTTATATAATATTGATACATGTTTATATATAATTTATATAATATCAATACATATGTACACACTATTTATATAATATTGATACATGCTAATACACAATTTTATACAATGATGATATATTACATAGCTATTTATACAATATTAATACAAGTTTATACACATTTATATAATATCAATACGGTACCTATACACCACATAAATATTAATTAGTAAATTACACAACTACACAACATATTTTACCATATTCTCTAATAATCCCTACCATCCTAAACAATTACAAAAATCCCTTATTTCTACTCTCTCTCTTCAACTTGTAGATATCTAGACTATTATTTCTCTCTCCTTCTTAATTTATCCTAAATTATCTCCTAATTTTAAGTATTCTGATCAATATCTACATAATCTTCCTATTTTTTAGTCTCTTAATCAATATTTTCATGATTAATTTCAATTTTAAATTTTTTATCATTATTTTCAAACTAAACAAAAAAGGGAAGAAATTGAAAAGTCTTTAATTCTTCCACCAAAACCTAATATCTTCCATTTTTCATCTACTTCTTCAAAGCCATCTCCATTCCGATTTCAACAATGAGTATCATTCTAAAAAATAAGAATCCTTAATCAAGTATCAACTATCCAGATCAAGCACCTAATTTTAAGTATCAAGTATCTACTAGAAAAAGAAATATAAAACTTATGTCAGGTATCAATTATCAGTTCTTTGATAAGAACAAACGTTTTTTCTTAAAATATCAAGTACCTAAAGCTCTTATTCCAACAATTAGTGTCATTTTAAAAAACACGAAAATCATTAATAAAGTATCAACTACCCAGATAAAACACCTAATTTTAAGTATCAAGTAACCGGATAAAAAAACATAAAACTTATATCAGATATCAATTATCAGTAGTTTGATAAACAAATGTCCTTTTTTAAAGTATCAAGTACCTAAAGCTCCTATTCCAACGAATAGTATCATTCTAAAAAACATGAAAATTCTTAATCAAGTATCAACTAGCCAGATCATGCACTCAATTTTAAGTATCAAGTATCTACTAGACAAAAAAATAAAATAAAACTTACACCAGGTATCAATTTTGTTATTCTGTTGGCAACCAATGGACACAAAGGAATATTGATGGAACTCTTGTTGCAGGTATCTAGTTCAAGTTCTTTTCGGACTAGTAGATCAACAAGGCGTCTAGGTGTCTCTAGCAGTCATGATCCAGTGAACACTGGTGTTGAACCCGATCCCTCTCACATCCGAAAAACAGATGCAAGCCGACCTGAATTTGGGGAAAAGCGTTCGTCAAGAAACAAAACACTGGAAGCAATAGATCAAGCCAATTTGGAAATTTGAAATCGAATACTGATTAATTAGCGAAAAGTATCGAAGAAGAGGGCACAGTTTACCTCTCTGTCACTGTAGAAACAAATGCTCCGATGAGAGAGGAGAATTAGATCTAATTTTCTAGTTCAACCCACGTTTAGCGTAACTGCTTGATTTGTTTCTTTTTTTTTTTCGACATGCATCAAAGGAATTTTGAGGTATCAAAACGTCTAAAAAATATGGGATTTTTAGTAATTTAGGAAATAGTTCGTATAAAAAGGAATTAACCTTATACAATATGTAATTTGTAAAATTTATACTATTATATATACACAGTAAAAAAATTGAAAAGAGTTCTTAAATTGTTTTTTATTTTAGAAAATGCAGTAAAAATAATTAAAAAATAAGTTTATTTTTTTTAAAAAATAAATTCAATTATTCTTAAAATTCACATGTGGACCTTCTAAGGCTTGATCTTAATATTTTATCGTTTAATTTTAAATATATAAAGTAAACAAATTAATATGCAATAAATATAGTCATTTTTTATTTACATAAAAGAAATTATAGCAAAATATAATGAGTATATAATATAACTTGACAAAAGTTATAGAAAGTATGTGCTAAATATATAATATAGATTACTTGGACACAATGACGGATCTAGGACTTTGCGATAATGGGTGCTTAACCTTTTTTTAAACATAACATTATTATAAATTATATACTATATAACTGTATAGAACTATTGGACTGCAATAGTATTTTTTAAAACAAAATTGCAATATAAAAATAGGTAATGAAAAAATTATAATTAGTATTGTCGTAACGTAAGAAGACTAGTCACAAATAAATAAAAGCATAATACATAAATATGTTCTTTAAGTTTGTTTTAGCTAGTATCTACGCCCTCCAAGGTGTGCATAAGTAAGCACTTGAACTTATATTATTATTATTATTATTATTATTAAAAGTGAGAAGCTCCAACCTCCAAAGTTGGATTATGATTTTACCCTCACTTTAAAAAAAATGACATAAATTATGTATTTAATACTTAATGAAATACTAATAAAATAATTAAAGTTCTTTTTCATTAACAACTGGTGTTTTGAATTCCCATTTAATAGCAATTCCCATTCCCTCAACATAACAACCGTATATTTATGTTCTGTACTAATTTCTCCATTGTCGTAAAATTGCTCTTTATAAATCTCCCAAATTGGAGTATTTTTTCTCACTAACCTGTTTCTCTTTTTCCCGCTGCAATCAACTACAACATTGCCAAGATTTTGATTTTTCATCTTCTCTTTATCTTAAGTCTTTGTTTCTCTATTTGATTCAGTTTGCAAAAGTAGTAGCAGTTCATTCAATAATTGTAGTACAATTAGAATGAAGTAGTAGTAGTTCCTTCAATAATTGAAGTACAATTAGAATGACGTGAGATGTAGAAGAATTTTTGGTATTTGTGATTTATTGCAATATGAGAGCCCGGTTTGCACCTTCCTGTTATAGTTCAGGGAACTTAGATTTGGGATTGTAGAATATAGTCCACAATCAACTACATTGTCAGCAGATTTATGTTTTTGCTTTGTACTCTTTATCTTCGAGTGTCTCCCTTTTTCCTATATAATTATTTTTTCAACAATAGTAGCATAGTTTATCCAATAATAGTAGTACAATTAGAATGGGTTGATAGTTGAGAAATATAGTGTCAAACACAATATGACCATTTGCTTTCCAGAAACCATACGGAAAATACTAAATCAAAATTAAGTAGAAACTGTTGAAGAGCAAATCACTAACAGGAATAAGGAGGACTAATATATTGAATGAAACCATGATGACATCACTAATCATTTCACATCTAATGAACGAGATCACATGGGTAATGATAGGAACTTCAGATTTCAATTGGTAAAGAATGGTGATTTCTCACATCTATTCAGAGCAAGTAGATCTCATCCACATAGAAGTATTTATGTTCTTCACCTTTGTGTTAACTGTTGTTGAGAACTTGAAATTGGGATTGTCACTTACACTCCACTACGACTCATTTGTTACATCGATATTCTTTGCTTACTCTCTGTATGGTTGGTTTTTTATGCATAATTTTTCTAGAAGTTTGACATTCTTAAATGTTTTTCCTACTTTGGTGTTTGAGTTTTCATTAGACTATTCCATACTCTCATATCTAATGAGTAGCAATTGCTTGCAACTTTCGTGTACCATCTCACTTTAATCACGTGTTTTATTTCTTGCTTTTTGCATCCAAAAATCGGTAATACTTCTTAAATTTGTACTCATATTACTCTTTAAATTAGTGTCACGACCCAACCCAGGGGCCGTGACTAGTGCCGATTAGGCACTCAGACAACCACTAACCCGACAACCCAACTTGGTTAGTCAGAAAATCTACCGAAATTTCGGCAGAGTTTTCTCTGTTTTATTGACTAACCTCACCTGCAATAGAGTCCCAGAACAGACGGAAAACACATATACATAACATAAGCGAGCCGACAAGGTCTCCGCTGCGGTCCTGCCGCCTACTAAAATCTTAAACATTACATAACACGGTCCCGCCACCTGATAAGTGTCAAAACATACAGCAGACTCCTATGTACAAAAGACTCTCACACCCCACTACCCACAAGTATTCACAGACCTCTATACAAATAATCCGAACGAAAGTACATATACATAATCAACTCGAAATACATAAAACACATGAAAGACTACCCAAAAGCTCGCTCCTGAACAAAGGAGCCCTGCAGCAGCAAAC
>JAPFFP010039402.1:0-14439 GCA_026153255.1 Solanum medicagineum | reverse complement strand
TATTTCTCTTTTCCATATTGATGTCCTAATTTTCTGTCTTTCTGTGTAATCCTAATTAACTTCTATTCAAACCCCCCAAAAAAAATTACACCGAGAGATTAAATTTATATTAAAAAAAAGCTCCCTTTCTTTCTTTTGTAAAATAAAATTTTCTAAATAATTTGATTTCTTGAAAGTATTTGGCTTAACTAAGGAAAAGTACATATGTTACTGTATATAATTTGACAAATCAAACCGCCTTAATTGTTTATGCTAAAAATTTATTACCACTCAAGTAGTCAAGTTTATATTAATTTAATTTAGAAAAAAAAAAAGACATATAGCTTAATGCACATTATTTTAGTCCTCCTGCGGCCTGTCCTTTTTTTTAAACAATTTTCTATTTTTAGCTTATATTTATTTGACTTATATATTAACACAAGCTCATTAAAAAAAAAAGGAAATTTTTTTTGGTTACCTAATCTGCTTAGGTTACACAATTTTGGAGATCACTGGATTGATTTTTTTCTTTATACACTAATGACGTATAAATCAAAAGTCAAGTTAAGATTTTTAATGTATGAATTTTAACCTATTTTTATTATTTTGTGTTAAAATAAAATGCTTATATGCATTTTTTAACTTTACCTAAATACTTAAAAATATCTAAAGTAAATCAATTCAAATAGACACTTCGTTAAAAGTCCTAGTTAGGATTTTTTTTCAAGTAAATAATTGCCCCATAGCAAATAATACAACTTCGGCAAATATGAAATTAAAAAAGAGAAATAACCATTTGTACCTTAAAAAGGGGAAACAACTATTTACAAGTGACTACCATTAAGGTATAATATATATGTGCTTCTGCGAAAACACTCGGTGCTTCAATAAAAAACTACTCTATCAGGAATTAACACCATCGGAGTATAAAAGATTACTCTATCAGATATTAACACCATTAGAGTGTATATGCTTTGATGAAATCAAAGATGAAGAAGCAGTGGTTTACTCTGACAGATCAATGAGGAACATGTAGTGCTTCAGTGTTTATTAATTATTGCTTGATAGTACCAAAATTATATGGATATTATTTGTAAATCCCCAAAAATAATCTTAATTTAGATAGGCCAAAAAGCCTGAGAAGAAATTATGCAGAAAAATGACTTTTACGGATAAAATTGATATGGATAATATTTATAGACCATAAAATTATTTATGGACCTTATATAGAGTTTGTAGAATCGAAGTCCTGTGATGACTCATTGAACAGGTTTACGCCTCATAGAATCATCCTGTGATGATTCATATAATTATCATCCAAATAATTATTATGCATTAAGATTACTAATGTTTCTTTTAGAACCTATTTCAAAAATTCTTTTATTTTATTTAATCGAGACATTGAGTCGTCTTTATTTTAAGAACCTTAATTATTTTAATGATGATGTTTTGGATGTCCACTTGATTATTGCTTTCAAGTTGCGTTGAGTCTTTCCTTGATTGACATTTTCAGGATTCACTTGGGAACAGTAATGATTTATTTGAATGATCAATCAAATCAAAATAAATATATTAAATCGAATCCAATTTACGCACACATAAATAACTTTTTCTTCTATACAAATACTGTGTTTGTATCAACTTACATATCTCACACATTTAGTAACGTGTGGTATAACAATTTTTTACAATCTTGTTGACACACAAGCCAAAGAACGAACTTTAAAATGACATGCTAAGCAAACATAGCTTCAAACATTTCAGCATCTTCAACTGAAGACATCTTTTTTTTTTTGGTTCCTTCCAATCCTAATTTGTTTATTTATCCTTCCTTAACAAGGAATGTTGTCTGATTCTATATACAAAAGGATTTCAAGTAAATTTCGATTTATGCTAAGGAATAAGAGGCTTGCTTTAGTTTTAGTACATTTGGGTTTTGAATATTAATCACCGTAGTACTCCAAAATTTAATATAGCTAAAAAAAATTTATTAGTTTCCCTTGTATTTCTTTTTTCATATAAGTCATCTTTTTCATAACTTATAATCATTTTTAAACGAGAACATGCATTTTCTTTATTTGTTTTTTTCATAATAATTTTGTAATTTATATATGTATTTTCATTTGTCTTTCTCCATAATAATTTTTTGTAACAACCCATAAATGTATATATTTACACAAATTTAATTTTGATAAGAAAAACGTTACCTGATAGTCAAAAAAATTATACAACTGTGCAAATGCAAAGCTAAAACGAAAAAGTTGCATTACAAAGGCACAAAAATCAAAAAGCACAACAAACTATCAGTTGTCAACGGTGAAACCCAATATAAATTCTGTGGAAAATTTTCCAACGTTATCTCTTTAGTTTTGCGCTCAAACTTGTGCATTTGATTAGAAGCCAGATGTGGTATACCTTTTAGTTTATTATAAAATAATTGTACCTGTAACTGCAATTCTATAAAGAAAGAGATGAACAATAAACAACATTTTCAAGTGTACTTCAATCACTGTATGTGGGAAGATCAAAATTTTTAATTACTGTACAAGGATAGTTTATTGTTTGTGTAGACTAAATAAAAGGATGTTCTACAAAAGTTAGGAGCAAAGCATTTTTAGTAAGGCCGTTCTTAAACTAAGAACAATATGAACAAATATTCAATTCAGAAAATGAGGTTTGGGGAGGATATATTATACATAGATCTTATCCTATTATACATGAATAAGCGCCGATAAATATATTAAAAATTACACTGTCATACTTTAAAACAGTAAGTCAAACATCAAAACGATTAATGTTAAATAAAAAGTATAAACTATCCAAGATGAAAGACAAGTGCAGAGATCATGTTAAAACATGGACCTTTCACAAGATTTTTGAAATGTTAAATGAACTTAAAAATAGAAAAGAAAATAAATTTTATGTGGGATTTCATATGGCAGAGTATTTATGCATATCAACAAAGCACCTGTGATTCATCTTTATAATGTGTTCTTGCGCTATGTAATGCCTTTTGAAAGAATTTAATAACTCGTCTAAGGACTCTTTTCTAACACAAAGGTTGGGGCTTCAATCCCAGCCAACATCACTATTTTGTCCCTTTTTTAAAAATAAAGTAATAGTGTACTCATGTTTTTCAATTTCTAAATTCACCTCTACACCAAGTAATGTACAAAATTGTGAGATCTGTAGATTTGTTTGTGCCTTTATGCATCATTTAAAGTGGTAAAATCTATGTTTGCTCGAATTCTTCGAAAGTGACAACTTGCCAAAAGTAGTGTATTTTCAGGTGCAGCATTGAAGAGTCCGAGCAACTTAGGATAAAATTGCCTTCAAGAACTTATACCACTTTTAGTATAATAGCAACCAATTCTACACACTTCAACTTAGTGAAGCATACATGTAAACATACTATGAGCCCAAGCAAGAAATTCAAGAACACCTGCACTACATCCATAGGTCTGTAAGATCCACCCAAAAATTTCCAGCAAATTCTTGAATCACATGAAAATTTCGAAATCTCAAAATCAAGTACCCATCTAAGCACTACTTATGGTCCAACTGACGGTCTGAAAAAGTCCTAAACTTTTGTGAAGTTAGAAACATGAACACCTAATAAAGCGGTGAGCACAACCCACCAAAATTTTCTAAGAAGAGCATCATCTAACCAAACAAAGCTTTACATATACACTAACATAATCCAGCATTGGATTATTATATACGCTAATAAATTAAATCATCCTTATTATTTGTAATGGTAAAAATTTATTTGCTCCCAATTTTATATCAAAATTTAATAAAAAAATGATATACGGCTTAATGTATATTATTTCACTATTTCTCAGGACAACTTTTTTTTTCTACTTTCCTATTTTTGGCTTAGCTTTATTTCACATATTCATTAACAAAAACTCATTAAAAAAAAAAACATACACATTTTTGGTTACATAATCTTTGCTTACACCAATATAACTTACACCTTGTTTGAATGATTATTAGTTAAATTATATTGTATTGTTAGTTTAAAGGCAACGTTTATTTTTATTGTTACTTAAATTCTATTGTATTGTATTGTTTAAGTTCATCGTTAGATAACGACGAAAAAACCTATTTTGTGTAACGACCGATTTGGTATGATTGTGTCGTTACCATAATATCTTCTTATCATTTTTTATTTTATTTATTATTTAATAATTTTATTTTATATTTTACTCTATTTTTTTTATTGTAGTTGTACTACATACCCTAGAATTTCTCGGAGGTTTATCATTCAAGTTATGGTTGTATTACACTATGTAACGACGGATAATAATATAGTCTATCCAGACATTGTACTCATTAAAACAATACATAAAGACACAAT
The DNA here is from genome assembly GCA_026153255.1 of Solanum medicagineum. Classification (NCBI taxonomy): domain Eukaryota; kingdom Viridiplantae; phylum Streptophyta; class Magnoliopsida; order Solanales; family Solanaceae; genus Solanum; species Solanum medicagineum. The sequence goes on along the minus strand of JAPFFP010039402.1, from coordinate 10,097 downwards.
ACAATACATTATGAAACAATACATAACAACCATCCAAACAAAGTGTTTGTTAAAAAACCTAACAGTATTGTCCCTAACCTTACTCGTACTATACAGAGGGCGTTGATTCAGGTTAATAATGAAAGTTACCAAAATTAGAAACTTTTAAGCATTAATAATAGATCAATAGTAAATAATACAATTTTTGTAAATTTGAAACTGGAAAATCACATTGACATATTAGTTTTTTTGATTAATTAAGCTAAACTTGAAAATTCTAACCAAATAAGCACAACATACCTGACCCTTTTTTTTCCATAACTACAGTATATATCTTGCATATGTAGTAATTTTTCAAATACATTTTGAACCGTAGCAATAGTAGTATAACATAAAGTAACAATTTGATAAACATAAATCTGTGTACGTTTTACCCTCTGCAAACCACACATGGAACTCTAATGGACATGTTTTTGTTGTAGACAAATTATTCATTCAAATTTGATTAATTCCATATATTTCCCCAAGATTAAAATAGAATAATTTGATTAGACTTGAGAAAAACTGCCAATATAATATATCTTCATCACCAACACATTACAGAACGTAATTCTAATAAGCATATAATATAAATTAAATAACTTTAAAACAATTTATACAAACAACGCTTGAAACAACTCAGAATCTTCAATGGAACTAATCTTTTCTCTAGTTCCTTCCAGTTGTTCCTTCAACATTAAGAGTTGATTCAAATTTTGACATCCTTCAACATCTATACCCTCCACCCAATTGCGGAGACCATTGCTCCTCGGAGTCAATGATGATCTTGACCTTGAGGATCCGCCAGAAACAACACCAACAACATCAGAATCACATTGTTCAGCATCTGTACTCTCCACTGAATCGCGGAGACTATCCCTCCTTGGAGGCGAAGAGGATCTCGATGGGTCTGATGATCCTCCGGAAACAACAATAAAATCAGGATTAGAATCATAGAAATTCAATCCTGACGGTGATGGATCTGTACATTTACTGCTATTTGAAAAATGCCTCATTATAGCAGAATTAACGTCTCCATAAGTATAAGGCCTTCCGGTGGGTGAAAAAACAACGGAGGCAACACGAGAACCAGTCATTACTTCGAGTTCTTTAGCTTTTTTGAAAAGTCCTTTTCTTCTTTTCGAGAATGTCACCATTCTAGAAGTTTCCTTCGTGATTTTCTCGATCTCTATTTTCTTCTTCCCAGTGCCCATTTTCTATAATTTTGTCTGTTCTTCTACAAGAAGTAGATTTTGCTTTAAAATTAAGAATTTGGTGAATTTTTATTTATAGAGAGATTGAGAATCAAATACCATTAAGGTAGGGATTTCTAAAGGAAAATAAACCAAAAAGAATTGGTGGTTTCCTATTGAAAGTCTTTCTTTTCCATAGGAAATAGTTTTCTATTAAAATTATTTCTCTTTTCCATATTGATGTCCTAATTTTCTGTCTTTCTGTGTAATCCTAATTAACTTCTATTCAAACCCCCCCCCAAAAAAAATTACACCGAGTGATCAAATTTATATTAAAAAAAAGCTCGACTTTCTTTCTTTTGTAGAATAAAATTCTCTAAATAATTTGATTTCTTGGAAGTATTTGGCTTAACTAAGGAAAAGTAAATATGTTACCTATATAATTTGACAAATCAAACCGGCTTAATTGTTTATGGTAAAAATTTATTACCACTCAAGTAGTCAAGTTTATATTAATTTAATTTAGATAAAAAAAAAAAGACATATAGCTTAATGCACATTATTTTAGTCCTCCTGCGGCCTGTCCTTTTTTTTTAAAACAATTTTCTATTTTTAGCTTATATTTATTTGACTTATATATTAACACAAGCTCATTAAAAAAAAGAAAAAATTTTTTTGGTTACCTAATCTGCTTAGGTTACACAATTTTGGAGATCACTGGATTGATTTTTTTTTTATACACTAATGACGTATAAATCAAAAGTCATAAGTTAAGATTTTTAATATATGAATTTTAACCTATTTTTAAGAGTACTGTTCAACTGAAATAAAATGTAACGTTTCCAGTGAATAACAACGGTTTATATGGAGGAAATATTAGGGTGAAATGGTGGGAAATTTTGGGGTCAAAATCGGGAATTTGGGCGAATTTTGATTTGAATTTCAAATTCCAAACCAAATCCTTGCAGGAATCCAAAGTAATATATGTGTACTTGTGTATAGAATGTTGGCTGATTTTTTATCCGAGAAATTTCATGTATATTAACAAAAAAAGGTAAAGAATTTATCAAAAAGTAGCTTACATAAAAAAAAATAGCCCTAAATCAATGAAACTATACATGACTCAATATAGTTTGAAAAAAGTTATAGAAAATATATATTACTATACAATGTATACATTACTTATACATAAGTTATACATTAAATATATATTATGATACACAAATATAAACTGGCTATACATGCCTATACAACAGAATTTATTTTTTTTGTAATTATTGTAAGCAAAGTCCCCCTCGATATAATTATGAGGAATTTTTTTTTAAATATACATATAAAAAAAAATAAAAATTTACAAAAAATGTAGCTCATGTTTCAGTTACATAAAAAAATAGCTCAAAACTAACGAAACTATATTTTACTATACATTATAGTTTGTCAAAAATTATAAAAAGTATAAACTATTAAATAATGTATATTATTTATACATGATTTATACACTAAATAGATATTATGATACATAAATATACACTAACTATACATGTCTATACAACAAGAGCTATTATTTTTTTATAATTATTTTATGTGAAGTGATTCTCGATGTGATTTGCCTATAGTTATTCCATTTTTAAAGGGAATGGGCTGGGTTTTCATAAAATTTGGCTAATATTTTAGTCCAAAATGGACTTGGAATGGATTTGGGAAAAGGGGAGTTAAAGGAAGGAATGTCAATTGAAAATTTGGCCATTGCAATTGCAATTATGGACAACTTGGGATTATAAAGTAGTCAAATTAAATTAGTTGGTTAATTTGGTCATAAGACGAATTAATATAAATTAATTAAAAAGCTTCTTAAAATTATAAAAATGAAATAATTAACTTAATGATTGACTAATTAACTCTAAAATAGTTTATAATAAAATTAAGATAATTAACAAAAATAAAATCTTTTTGGAATGATTTTTGAATAAATATGCAATTTTAAAATCAAAAGACTAATACTAAAATAACTTTAAAATATATCTCTCTTTTTTCAAAAATAACTATTTCAATTTGTTGAAAATTTGAAGAAACTAAATAATTAATTTATATTGTAGAGGATCAAAATTGGATGCCAACTGTTCCTCCAATGTTAGGACAAAGTTGACCATTTTCTCTTTTAGCCCTTGTTTGGATGGTCGTGATCTGTTGTATTGTATTATATTGCTAGTTTAAATACAATATTTATTTTGATTGTTACTTAAATTTCATTGTATTGTATCGGTTAAATCCATCGTTAGGTAACGACGAAAAGACCCATTTTGTCTGACGACCGATTTGGTGTGGTTGCGTCGTTACATTAACGTCTTCTTCTCATTTTTTTAGTTTATTGTTATTTAATAATTTTATTTTATCATTCACCCTATCTTTTCATGATATGTATCATATACCCTACAATTTCTTGTAGGCTTATCATTCAAATTATATATATATATATATATATGACATTATGTAATAATGGAGAACAACATTTATCCAAACATTGTATTCATTCAAATAATACAGTATAGTGCAATACAACACATTATAATACAACATGATGCAATATATTATGAAACGACACATAACAACCATCCAAACAAAGTGTTCGACCAAGTCATACCAATGGACTTCCTAATAGTTCTTCCCTTTTTGAAGCAGTTTAGAAATTGGTATATTTTTCCCCATGCATGTAATTAAGGAGTTAGAGGTCCCTTCGACTATCAGTCACTAATTAAGATTGATTCTAATGTATTAAACAAAACTAAGAGAATATAGTTTGTATCTTTTCAGGTAATTTGAACATGAATGACCAAATAATCTTGACTTCAAATATGAAAATTGAAATCAGGGTAGAGAACCAAAGTAAATAATAGAGTTCTTTACAAAAATAAATTTTTTAATTATATTGTTGATGCACTTTATTAAAGTTTCAGTAACATAAGTAAGCATAAGCTAAAGAACGAAACTCTAATAATCTCACACAGATAAATAAAATGAGTTTAAATGTTACATGCTATGCAAGCATAGCTTCAAACAACTTAGCATCTTCAATTGAACTCATATTTTCCTTAATTCCTTCCAATTGTTCCTTCGGCAGTAAGAGCTGATTCAAATTTTGACATTGTACAATGTCTATACCTTCCACCCAATTGCGGAGACTATTCTTTCTGGGAGTTGATAATGATGTCGACCCTGAGGCTTCATCATTAACAACAACATCAAAATTAGATTGATGGGATAATGTCGATAGTTTCATGCTAGGAAAACACCTTTGGATAACATAATCAACATCTCCATAAGTATAAGGCCTTCCGGTGGGTGAAAAAACAACAGAGAGGCAATACGAGAATTTATCTTGGATTCAACTTCTTTATTTATGTTGAAAAGCCATTTCCTTCTTTTCGAAAATGTCACCAATTTGTGATTCTCTCTATCGGTATCTTCTTCTTCCCTGTGCCCATTCTCCTTAATTTCCTCTCTGTCAATTCTTCTTCAAAAAGTAGAGAGATTTGTTTTGAAAGTGGGATGTTTCTGAGGTTTTGCGTAAATGTTTATTTACAGGGAGAGATTGAATATAGGTAAGCATTTAAAAATTGGTAGCTTCCTAGTTCAATTAAACTTTTTTCCACAATTGTTTCTATGTATATATTGACTCTAAATCAATGAGGCTATTTTTTTAAGAAATAAAGTTGACCGGTTTATTTGATAAGTGATAGGTGCATTGTTGTCCATTGATTGATGATGCATTATGAGTACATTCCTTTTTACTTCTAGTTTTTGGTTTCTTCAATTTTCACCTTCTGCTGACTCTATGCAATATGTTGGAAAAGTCTAGCATTTTATTAAACCTTAACTGTTTGGATGTTGTTGATAAACTTTTTTGTTCTTTTCTATCAATATCAATTGTAAGGTCTACATATATTCTATCCTCTCTAAACCTTATTTGTGAGATTCCACAGGATATGCTGTTATTGTTGTTGATCTATCAACATCAGTTGTGAATTTCTACCCAACGTTATAATTCTTCTCTAGGATTTGTCGCATCAAATAATTGGTGTTAGTATCAATATCCTTTTATTAATTTTTTTTAACATATATATAGTCATCACAAGGTATTTATTAAACTATCGTCATGAACTGATAAATATGAGGCCAAAGCATAAAAGATTATTAATCAAAACAAAACTATACTAAAAGAAAGATTGTGAATCACTTGTGAAAATTGTAATTCACATACGTATATCTAATCATTCTAAATAAAAGTAAAAAATTTAAAGAGCCCAAAAATAATGTTGTACCATTTAAATTTTTTTAAAAAATACAATCACATCAAGAATATTGTTATACCATTTAAATTTAAAAAAATGCAAGCACGTCAACCTCAAAGAGACGAATCCATATGAGTTTTGATATAGCAGTATTCTTCAAATTATATCTTAACTAAAAAACAGTAATTTAAACTATAATACAAAATTGTAATCAAAATTGTTACTCCACAAATATAATATTTCACTCTAAAAAAATAGAATTTAGAAATAAGAATATAAAAATGCTAAAGTCACTTTTATATAATTAGAGTTAAAAAAAAAGACAATTTGATATCTGATTATTCTTTTAACCATTAACAATAATTTATCCTCATACTAATGGATTGGATTGAACCTATTTAAATAGGTTCTACTTGTTTTCTCCCACCAATGTGGGATGAGTTTGTATATCGAACAGTTAAGGTGTAAGCAACCTTAATATTGCCTTGTGAGTAGAATGGTAATTATTTTTTATTAAACCTCAACTTAATCTAATTTTATTAATCGTTAACTAAAATCTAAAACACTCAAATCATTTTGATAATACAATAAAAAAAAAAAGTTACAATGTCATTAAAATATTGATTAAATTATACAATTTTCGCACAACCCTAAGTTATAATGTATGTTTAGGTTTTGAACATTACTTAATGTGGTAAACAAATATAATGAAAGAGGGAGAAATTTTAAATTTTAAAATTTAAAAAGGGATGAAAGACTTCTCAAATGTTTTAAAATATTAATATACATCCAACATCTTTTAATTACTCTAATCAAATTCATTTTCCATTTAAATTTATTTGATCAAATCAATATCATAAATATTAATTTCAAAATTCAAATATGGTTTCTTCTACTCATTTCTGATCTCTACTTACCAAACCTCATTCAGATCAATCCACGCCCTCATTTAGTCAACTAAAACTAAAATAAATCAGTCAACTTTCCTTCTAAATAATAAAATAAACCAATAGGAAAAGGGATATTTAAAAAAAATTAAGCAAAATGTATTGGCCTCATTGTATTACAGTCCATATATATACAAGACTTTAGAAAAGTAATTATGGAAAGAATTTAATAATTTCACTAGGAAGGTACCAAATTATAGCTTTAAAATTACTTAAATTCAATCTCTCTGTAAACAAACATTTACGCCAAGTCTCAAAAGCATCCCGAATTTCAAAACAAATTTTATCTTCTTCTTGAAAATAAAAAAACAGAGAGAAAATTAAGGAGAAATGGCTACAAAGAAAATAGAGATGAAGAAAAGCACAAAGGAATCTCGTAGAATGGCAACATTCTCGAGAAAGAAAAAAGAGCTTTTCAAGTGAAGAATTTGCATCCATAACAGGTTCTCGTATTGCCTCTGTGATCTTATGGAGACGTTTATTCTGCTATCCAGAGGCATTTCCCTGGCACGAAACAATCATCTTCAGGGATGAATTCCCGTCAATCTAATTGTGATGTTGTTAGTGTTGTTCCTGATGGATCCTCAGGGTTGAGGAGGAATGGCCTCCGCAATTGGGTGGAGGGTATAGATGCTAAAAAATTTCTAAATTTGAATCAACTCTTACTGTTGAAGGAACAATTGGAAGGAACCAGAGAGAAGATTGGTTCCATCAATGATGCAGAGTCGTTTGAAGCGTTATTTGCGTAGCATGTAACTTTAAACTTACATTTTAGTTTATGTTGCACCATTATTACTGCAATTCAGAATGTACTTGAAAAATTAGTATATGTGTAAGATATGCAAGTGAATTTGAATATTGCAATTATTGTAAAAAAATATTACCATTCTAGAAGTTTCCTTTGTAATATTGAAAAAAATGTTAATCTGAATAAGTGCAAGGGAAGTTTTTTTAAAGTAACTAGATGTTTTTTTTTTTGTTTAACATATATGATATATTTTGGGAGAAGGAATAGACAAAGAGTTTTAATTAAATATTACCTTTGACTTTGATGTTTAAATAAGATCGATTGCTAAATTTTTTTTCCTCAATATTCTTGTTTGATATTTTTTCTTTTTGAATTTTCATGAGGAAGTGTGATTGAAACTTCTTGCCAATTACGAGTGAATAATCTGAAGGAGTCTAAAATATATTATAGGATTACTCAAAATTATAATAATACATAATTATCAAAGCATTATTTATTAATATTTAATTAATTTTCTTAATCATGATATATTTCGTTGTACCAGTATTTTATATTTCAAATACATTATTTATTAATATTTAATTAATTTTCTTAATCATGATATATTTCTCGAACTAGCAAAAACTACTTATAGGTCGTTTGATCTCAAACATTTTTACTTAATTATTATTTTAATATTCAGCACTTTAATTTGAAGTGTTGAATATTATGTGACAAACTTTCCATTAATGCTCTCTTTATCTTTTTTCCCACTCAAACTTATAAAATAACCTTACCTATAACTGCAATTCTGAAAAGAAAGAGATGAACAAGAAACAACATTTTCAAGTGCACTTCAACAACTGCTTGTGGGAAGATCAAAACTTCAATTACAGTATAAGGAGCAAAGCATTTTAATAAGGAAGTTCTTAAACTAACCACAAAGGATATTCAATTCAGAAAATGAAATTTGGGAAGAATAGATTATACGCAAACCTCATTCTATTACACATGAATAAGCGGCAATCATCAGTTCAATGAATAAAATGACAACAGAAATCAGTGAATCAAATGAAGAGAAGACGTTGATCAAGGCAACGCAGACCGAAGAAGATTTATTGGAGCACTATGTCAATATTGTTTGATTTTAAAGGACCATTATCACTCATTTATACCAATCAAACAAATATAAAATTTACTTATATCCTCCTCTACGATATACAAACCTCCTTTTTTCTCTTATATACAAGAAAACTAAAGGAAGAACACAAGAAGGAAAAAGAGAGCACAAAATCAAATGAAGGGGCCTTAAAAGCCTTCTAAATTATAAATGAACCGGGGAGGATGTGTGTCTGATGAACTGTGAGGAGAAAGACACGTACACAAAGCTTTTATCACTTTTAGAAACTAAAATGACGGAAATATCCCTATTTTTTAATTGAATAACAAAGAAGCATAAAAGCCGCTCCTCTATTATATAGATAAACGAAGAACTCCTAATAAGTAATTTCCTAAAACTGATCGATTTCGAATTATTTGAGTTAATTAAGAAAAAGTAAATATGTTGTTTAATACAAATTGGATTATTATATATTTTTGATAAATCAAATCGGCCTAATTATTTGTAATGGTAAAAAATTTACTTGCTCCCAATTTTATATTAATTCAATAAAAATGATATATGGCTTAACGTATATTGTTTAACTATTTCTCAAGACAGTTTTAATTTTTTAAAAAAAAATACATCTTTTTTGGTTATATAATCTTTGCTTACCCCAGTATAATTCAGTTAAAAAACTAATACCATCGTCCTTAATCTTACCCGTTCTATATAGAGGGCAGTGATTCCGATTAAAAGTGAAAGCTGCCAAAATTAGAAATTTTTAAGTATTAATAATAGATTAATGGTAAATAACACAACTTTGTAAATTTGAATTGAAAAATCACATTGATATATTAGTTTTTTGATTAATTAAGCTAAACTTGAAAATTCTAATCTTATAAAATTAATTACCGACTTTTTTCGATATCTAGGGTATATATTTTCCATGTGTAGTAATTTTTTCAAATAAATTTTGAAATATACTAAAGGTGGTGTACCATAAAGTAAAAACTTTTTTAATATCTTATTGATGAATTTTCTTATGTAGGCCAAAGACCGATGTTTCAATAAGCATACATATACATAAAATAAGTTTAAATGTTACCTGGTATGCAAACATAGCTTCAAACAACTGAGCGTCTTCAATGGAGCTCATCTTTTCCTTGGTTCCTTCCGGTTGTTCCTTCAACAGTAAGAATTCATTCAAATTTTGACATCCTTCAACATTTATGCCTTCCACCCATTTGCGGAGATTATTTCTTTTGGGAGTCGATAATGATCTCGATCCTAAGGCTAATTTGCCAGTAGCAACAACAACATCAAAATTAGAATGATCGAAATTCACTCCTGATGTTGATAGTTTCACGCTAGGAAAATGTTGGGAAACAGATCTGCAGATTAAGGTAGAAAAAGAAGGAGGAGGAAGAAGAACAATAGTTCTGTTCTTTAGAGAGAAGGCAGAGAAAAAAAACGTTTAGAGAGAGAGAAAAATATTTCATGGTAACGCCTAATGGGTAAACTCCACGGCGATAGGGTTATATATATTAATGATATTCGGATATTTATAATTACACAGAATACATGTATACATGGAAAATGATGAGGATGAGCAAGCAGTTAATAGCGTGTTAGTTGGCTAAGTATTAGTTAGCAGTTAGTTAGAGAACTAACAAATAGTTAGTTAGTTAATTGCATGTTAAGTAGTGTGTATGTATATATGTGTAGACACGTCTGGTGTCACTCATTTTTTTTTCCTTCTCCTTTCAATTGTAAAATAAGAAAGGACTTTTCCCTCTTTGCAAGTTAGGGATTATGCTCTCC
>JAPFFP010039392.1:0-15069 GCA_026153255.1 Solanum medicagineum | reverse complement strand
AAAAATTGAATCTCATTTTATCACGATCAAATAGCTCAGCCTCCAGTTTTGACAAGTATCAACTTAACTCAGTTAGTTCCGGAGGGGCATAACACCTAGCACCACAGTGCAAGACCTAAAGGATATTGAAAGGTGAAAGTTGGTTATGACTAGTGGTGAGGGGAGCACCCCAGTCATTCTACAACAATTGACAAGGATAAATGGATGCTTGAGGAAGTCTGACTACTCAAGTTGTCTATGGGAGGCAACTTAAGGAACACACTGGTGCTTAAGTGCCCGGGTACATTTTCTTACCCTGGTATTGTATTTTGTTTTGATTGTGTGCATTGAGGACAATGCACCTCTTTTACGATGAGGTGGGTAGTTATGAACCTTAGTGAAGTCTGGGTAACCCTTGCTTATAACTACCCCAATTTTTGAATCCTAAGGGTTTGTTGCCTGGGTTCTTTTGCCCCATGGATATTATTTTCTATTTTAAGCAGCATGTTTGGGATGTTTAGGTAGTATATGTAGCATATAGTACTGATATCTGTGGCATATGTATGTTTTCGTGCTTTTTGTGAAAAATGATACCCACTAAAGTTTTTATCAGTTTGCCTAGATAGCAACCATGCATGTTTAAGTCTATTGACAGTGCTTGTTATGATAAGAGAGGATAGAATTGAGATGAGAAGCATGATCTGAGAGTCTTTTGTTGATAATGTAATTAGCTCCATGTGAGTGTGAGCTTAAATCGCTAAATTCATGTACTGTGTTTCAATTCATAACTTTCCCTATTACCCTGATTTAAATAAGGTTAGTTGGTTAGGAAATGATCTTAAGCCATTGTTTATAATTTGTCCACTTAGCCTAAATAACCAACCAAATGTGCAGAGTACCCCTTGATCCTAATGTTTGAGCCTGACACTACCTATTCTTTGTAAAATCCTAAATGACCTAGCCTTATTAATTGTAAAATCCTAAAAAATTGGCCCTGGTCCTTCCTTGAATGTTGTGCACCTTGACTAAGGCAAAGAGCCTAAGATGAGGGTGGCTCAAAAGTGGCCCTGCTTCTGAGTTTGGATAATGTGCACCTCAACTCAAGCCAAAAAGGTGGCTGGTGTAAGGGTAAAACACAAAATGAGGGGGAACATTAGTGATACATGTAAAAGGAGAAAAATCATGTACTAGGTGCAAGTTATGAGATAAAAAGGAAAATGATGAAATGTTTTAACAAGGCAAAAAGCTGAAAAAGAAAAAGAAAGCACCCAGAAATCTTGAAATAGGAAAAGGAAAAATAGAAAAAAAAGTAACAGTGTTGGTAGGGCAAAAGTGTATAAAAGCATAGTTTTAAGGAAAGCCTTTAGTCACTATATTCCCTAAATGTCATGCCAAAGCCCCTGAGACTATATTACAAGCCTCTAAAGTCCTAAAGTGATCCTAGTCCATGTAGTCAAAGGTATTAATCATGTATATAGGGGAAAGCATATGGTATTGGGCATGATACATGAATGTCCCTTCAGAGAGTGAGTAATTTCACATAGTCCCAAGATTATACGTGAAAACATCATTGAGAGTGAGATATGGTACTTTTTTCGGCGAGGGCACTTGCATTGCATTGTTAAGATTAGACTTACTCAGTGATTGTAGCTTGTTGATAATACCTCAGTTGTCATAGTTGCATTGTCGCATGCATTAGTTTTTGTTGGATTGCTGGCTAGCTTTCTGATTGTGTTTCGAAAAGTGGTGTGGGTATCTAGGCTTAGGTTTGATGAGATGTATGCCATTAGATTGAGTTCTGTTTGTTACTGCTACTTATATAGATTGGGTCCGTCGCTTGAGGAAAAGCAACAATTTTAAGTTGAGTGTGTTGATGTGCTATCAAAATACAATACTTTTGATGCTAAAAATTGGAATTTTGTCTGTTCTCAATGCGATGTTAGTAGGTTTGATGTGTTTTTGTGTTTGTTTGCAGGATATTAGGGTTGGCATTAAGTTTGAGTAAAATATATAGATGTTGCTGATTTTGAGGATCCATGAGACCCTTTACGGGTCGTAGAGTATTCTATGGGCCAAGAAAGAGGTTTCTTGTACAATTCTAGAGAAGGGTAGATTTCTGAAGTTTAGTCTACGAACATGTAGACGAGTTATGGAACTCTTTACAAGTTGTAGATCAAGTCTCGTACCCCGGGGATCAGAGAAGGAGGACTTTTTGAAGTTTCATCAAACCAAAACTCCTACGGGCCATAGAAGGGTGTCGCAGAAGCTATGTCCAGAATTGAAGCAACAAAGTATGAAAGCTCGATTATGGGCCGTAAATCACAATATGACCAATAGTGCATCTCATGAAGTGTGTCGACCCAATTATCCTTTTTCTTTAAGAATTGTATTTTAAAACATTATAAATTAGTTTTTAGGTTATTTTTCTGGAGGCGCTCGAAGAATCAACAAGTTTAGAGTAAGAGAGAGGAGAGAAAAACATTGGAGATTTTGAGAAACACTTGTACACTTTAATTTCATCTTCTAATTACAATCTTGTGATTCTAATTGCAGCTTGGATTATTCTTTTGCTTAATTCAATTGTGTAAGTTTTCTATTATGTTATTCAAATTCATAAGTCTTGCATCTATACAAATCGTGAGTAACTAAATCCTCAACTAGGTTGTGGGAGCCATGAAGCACTAACAAGGAAAAACTAGATAATTTGTAATTCTTAAAATATTTGCATGCATGTATTAACTAATTCTCTTCGTTTTGCATGTTTTCTAGTGGTGGACAACATTTGCACCTACATAGTGTTACTGACTGGACCAAGGTAGTAATGAATAGGAAAAGAGATTAGCTACCATGATGCAATCATAATTTCTCATCTAATCAATCGAGCTGGGCCAAGGGGATGTTGTACTGGGACAATGGTTAAGGGTTAGTAATGTCACACTGCGGATATGGACACAGTCATGTGGTGAAATTTCCCTGTCACCGGGGCCAAAGGGTTTGGTGAACTTAACTTACCATTCTGCATGCTACATACTAGAAGAGAATTTAGTTATTTGGTGATACTAAGTTAGGAAATCATGGGGAACACAATACCCTAGTTTCTCTCTATATTGGTTTAGACACTTGTTTTAGTTTAGCATTACTTTCATTAGTTATTATTAAACCTCCCCCCCCACCCTTGGGGAGATAAGTTGGTTAATAACCCAAATTGCATCATTGAATTCCTCTAAGTCTACCATATTCCCTTGTGTTCGACCCTAACCTTGTTTAGGTTCTATATCTTAACAACAACCGCTTTAGCCTTAAAAAGGAGGTATAGGTTGGGCAACATCAATGATTGGGCCTTGTTACTCCATGTCGAACATTCATTCTAGAAGTACCCTATCATTCCATACTTGTAGCAGCCAATCCCTCCCACTCTACACTCTTCGAAATACATCTTGCCATAATTTTTACAAGGTGGCTTCTTTTTGAACCAAAGGCTACACCAGCCTGATACTAAGAACCTTGTGTTCTGAAGTTTTGTTGACTGTGGGACTTCTGATCCTATATGTTACTCGAAGCTGGTGCATTTGCTGAGGCCGGTGCGTAGCTAGCAGTTCTCTTCTGAAAGTAGGACTTAGCTCCCTTAGTGTGCTTATGTTGGCTAGGCTCAGGCCCTTCTGACATAGTCTTCTTGCTCAAATGCTCCTCCCTATCCCTCTTCTTATACTCTTAAAGTTTGTCCATGCCCGGAATCAGCAATGTTGCTTTGCACTCTTTTTCAAATGCTTGCCCCAGCTAGATATGAACTTCCTCATTCTGGACCTCATATCTTGGACCATCTCTGGAGCATACCTAGATAGCTGAATGAACTTGAGGATATGCTCTTTAATAGTCAATCCCTCTTGTTTCAAGTTTACGAACTCTTCTATCTTTACCGCCCTCAACTCTTGGGGAAAGAAATGATCAAGGAAGGCATTCTCAAATTCACTCTACTCGACAGGCTCAACATCTACACCTCGACCCACTTTTGACTAGTTGTACCAAATGTTTACCACATCCTTAAGCTGATAGGAGGAAAGTTCAAGTCCCTTAATCTCAGTCGCATGCATAGCTGTCAGAACAATCCACACCTTATCCATGAAATTCTAAGGGTCTTCCTCAACCATAGACCTTCTTATGAGTTGTGGGTTCATCCTCAAGAAATCCCTGAGTTTGGTTGCAATAGTATGCTCTTGGGAGCTAGAGTTAGGAGTTCTTGAACTTTTTTTACCACTCTGGGAGGATATTAGTTGGGTCAGCATAGTAATGGTTCCCTTAAATTCTACCTCTGAAGTGGGGGCTAGCTGCCCAGTAAGCATCTGACGAGCGTCAGTGGCTCTAGCTGGTCAACCCATCCTCTCATCCCTATCTGAGTAGGAACTTTTGGTGGGCAATTTGTAGTATTGGAGGCAGAGGCATCTCTTTGTGTGGAGATACACTTAGGAAGCATGATCTAGAGACGTGTAATGCACTAGGATAGATACTTTAATATAGTTTTAAACTCTATTGCATGATCTCAAAATACAAAACAAGTGTAAAAATTCCTAATGTCACGACCCAAAATTGGATCGACTAAAGAAAGATAACGTAAAGCAAAAGAACCATACTAGATAAGAAATCTACAACAACCTAGAGTAATGAGTACAAGAGAATCTAAAGTAGTGTAATAGAGCATATACAGTTGTCTAGAGTGAAATACAAAGTTTTCTAATAATATTTGATACATGTTTAATAAACAAAGCAAATAAAAGAACATCTTAAGGATCGACGACGACTCAAAGTCTGAGCCTCATCGCTAAGATCTAAGGTAGGCACAAGAAAACTCTGGTAGAATGATATTAAATACCCAGTTAGGGTCTGTGTGCTTGATCTATAGGGAGGAAACAGAGTAGGGATGAGGGCACTGAAATTTACCTAGTAGGTTCAAACGAGTGGATAAGAGAAATCAAAAGAAGTATGTAATAATAAGGAATCCTACGCCTACATCCAAAAAGGTTAGTGTGTAATAAAATACACATACTTATAAGATACAACATCCATGGTCACCAATAATATAATACAAATGTTAGATATGATCACCATGTATAGAACTCATCAATCCACAAACCAAGTGTCTCCTGACCTTGCCACCTGCTCGTGGTCAGGAAATGTCACAATGTCTCAACCTTTCCACCTGCCAGTGGTCAAGGAGTATCATAAGGTGTCATCCTTGCCATTTGCGCATGTTCAAGGGACTATAAAGGGTAGATCTCACCCTTGCCTCCAGCATAGGTCAAGGGGATTGTACAAATGAGGAGCATATTAGATGTGCTGCCAAAATACAACACTTTTGATGCTTAAAAGTTTGAATTTTGTGTGTTCTCAATGCGATGTTAGTGGACTTTATGTGTTTTTATGTTTATCTTTGTAGGATTATAGGTTGGCCATGATTTTGGGGAAAGTTACAGAAGTTTCCGCAGATTTGTTGTTATAAGATACATCTTACGGACTGTAAACTATCAATGAGCTATAGGGTGGTTTCGTAAGGAATTCCAGTGAGGGGCCAAGTTTTTGAAGTTAATTCTACGAATATATAGATGAGCCGTATATTTGTTTACGAGTCATAGAAGATGTTTCATGCCCTGAGGATCAGAGAATAAAAACTTTTTGGGTTTATGGGTCATATACCATTTTACGAACCATAAAAGGGTGTCATAAAGAAGAACTACATTTTTCTAGCAACAAGTACAAAACCACCATTATGGGCTATAAACTTCAATACGGGCTGTAAAGAGCTTTCGTGAGGTGTGCCGACTAGTTCTCGTAAGTCGTTTAGGATTTGAATTTTAACTATTATAAATAGGTCTTTTAGGTTATTTTGCAGAGACGCATGTTAGTTTTGAAAATTTTTAGCCTTGTACTCAGAGAACTCAATATTTAAAGTGAGAAAATTGTAAGAGTATCTTTGAGAACACTTGTGGTTGAATTTGATGTTAAAGCTTGTGATCCTAATTGAACTTGTATTGATTGTTCTTAAATTGTTGTGTAAGTATTTAATTATGTCTTCTTAATTCGTAATCTCTTCATCTACACAAAGCATGAGTAGTTAAATCCATAACTAGGGTTGTAGGAACAATGAAGAACTACAAAGTAAAATCAGATAATTCATAATTCTTGAAAGGTGTATATGCATGTATTAATTAACTCTCTTTGTTTTGCATGTTTTCTAGTGGTGGCCAACATTACAACTCTCCTAGTATTACTAACTAGTCCAAGGTAGTAATGAATAGGAAAAGATATTAATTAACATGATTCGATTGATGTGTTCTCGTCCAATCAACCAAATTGGGCCAAGGGGAGGTTGTACTAGGACTAATAGATAATGGTTAGTAATGCACACTATGGAGATGGTCGAAGTTGCATCGTGAAATTTACCTCTCACCTATGACCAAAGGTGTTGGTGAACGTAAATTAATGTCCTGTATGTCGAAGGTCCTGCATGTCAAAGGGCTTGGTGAAGGTAAATTAACGTCCTACATGTTAAAGGGCTTGGTGAACATAAATTAATGTCATGCATACTATACACTAAATAAAAATTAAGTTATCTAGTGATACTGAGTTAGGGAAATCATAGGGAACACAATACCCTTGTTTCTCTCCACTATTCATCTTCTCTTCTGATAGTTAGTTAGTTTACCTTTCTCATTGATTATTGCCAACCCCCTCCCCCGGCCCCTCCCCCGGGGAATTGACATGGTTAATTACTCATATTGCATATTGGTGAATTCTTGTGAGTCTATGTATTGCATGTGGGATCGACCCTAGCCTTTGTTAGGTTATATATCTTGATAGCGATCACTTTATCCTCTAAAAAGGAGGTGTAACTTGCACGACATCAAGATTTTGGCATCGTTGCCGAGAAATACGACTAGACTTAGTGAGTTATTTAATAATTTGAGTATTAATTCTCAGTTCCGTTATTTTACTTGTGTTTGTTGTTTTTGTTTCTTTTCAGGATGTAGGTGTAGTTTATGCCCAACACTAGGAGTCAACGCAATCCCTTAACTATGTTTGATCCAGAGATCCATAGAACGCTAAGAAAGATAGCCCAAGCCAACAACAACAATGTAGCCAATGAAACTCTGAATAGGAACAATAATAAAGATACTGAGAATGAGAACCTCACCTCCTTTAGAGATCAATCCACAGCCTCAGGATTTCAATACCAATGCTTACTAGTAGAATCAGTATAGTCAAAATCCTATGGCTATGGAGGTGACTGGAGCTATTATGTTTCCACCACTACCGGGAGACACAAAGTTCATAGTCTCGAGTGGGTTACATCAAATGCTGCAGATTGTGGGCTATTTACAGGCTTACCATTGGAGGATCCTCATAGCCACTTACACAATGTGGCATTTGTTTATAAGTGCTATGGGGACACAGAGTCTGTCTATGGATGTTGTGGGACTCCATGTCTTTCCATTGTCTCTTAGGGGAAATGTTGTATTATGTCTATCTGAGCTCCGGCAGAGGTCAATCACCAGCTAGGTAGACTTGCAGAAGGCTTTCTTGGAGAGGTACTTCCCTAGATCAAAGAAGCTCAAGTTCAAAGACCAAATCAACAACTTCGAGCAACTTCCTTGTGATTCGATAAGAAATACTTGGGAGTTGTTCACAAAATGTCTGAGGAGTGTCCCTAGCCACAAAATAGTTGATGACACCTTGGTGGAGATGTTCTACCGTGCCCTTGAAGAGAGCAATCAGGCCTGTGCTGACAATATCATAGGAGCATGTTTCTAGATCAATCATTTGCAAGGATTACGGAGTGAATTGAAATAATGGTCAAGACAAGTCGAGCATGGTGGTAGCGGGATAGAGCTTCCACAAAGAGTTCATGTGTTGTCAGTGTGGGGCTAGAGAAATCTAAAATTAATGCAGAAATCATGCAGTAGCTTGCTCAGCTTCGTACAAGTATGGATGTGATGATAAAGCAGAACCAAGAAAGAGTGAATGTAGTGGTTCACCAACCTCCATGTGCATTCATGTACAAGGAGCCATACAATGAGGACACTTGTTTTGTTGCTGATCAAATGGGAGGGGGGAGGTTTGATAACACCCAAGGGTCCAATTAGGACTATTAGCACCAAGGTCAAGGAAACCACACAACCACGACGTAGGTGCAAGCAGTACCAGAACTGAGGAGATGTTTGATCTCCTGCAAAAGAAGGATGAGACGCAAGATGAGATTCTAAGGGGCATGAAATCAGATATTTCTCGTAGAAAATAGAGTCTCACTTTGTGTCTATCAAACAGCTTGAACAACAATTTGGTCAAGTGTTGACTCAGCTTAATTAGCATTAGAGGGGAACACTGGCGTGCAATATAGTGCAAAATCCTAAAAATGAAGGGCAGGGTATGGCGATCACTACACAAGTTTGAAAGAGCACAATTGACCCTCCCATGCCGGTTAATGTAGAAGATGTTCTAGAGGAGATAGATGCAGAAAAGGACATAGATTAAGGAGATAACCATGGCAAGAATAGGGTAAGTGAAGTTGCTAATGCACCACAGAGGTCTAAGCCCATTCCTAGGCCTTCTCCTCCCTTCCCTCAGAGAATTAATAAGAGGGAGGAGGAAGTAAAATTAGACACTTTCACTCCATGATAAAGCAGCTCTCCATCAACATCCCTCTCATTGAGGCATTGGAGAAGATGCTAGGGTATGCGAAGTACATGAAGGACTTTGTCACCAAAAACTGCACTGTGAGTCAGGAGCTCTCCCAAGAGCTTCAGCATTACATTGTTATTGCTACAAGGTCCTTAAGTTCAAAAGCATGAAGACCTAGGTTCTTTCACCATATCTACACCATTGAAATGTAGTGTTTGCGAGGGAACTATGTGATGTAGGTGCCAGTATTAATCTGATGCCCTTTGTAGTTAACAAGAAGTTTGGATTGGGAGCCCCTACTCCAACTAGCATATGGTTATTGATGGCAATTCGCATGGTGAAGAAGTTTGTGCAAACATCATATAATGTGTTGGTAAAGTTTGAGAAGTTCATATTGCCTGCAGACTTCATGATCATAGATTGCAAAGTTGACTTCGACGTTCAATAATCTTGGGAAGACCATTCCTAGCCACTAGACGAGCCCTAGTGGATATGGAAGCTAGTCAATTCAGGTTTACATTGAATGATAAAGAAGTTTTCATCGATATCCGTCAGACGATGAAGCATCTTGATAAGTTGAAGAGTGAAGTCTTGGCAATTGGCAAAGTATGAGTAACCAATTTGCCGAAGTCTTTCCACAACAATAACTAGGCGCTACTTAGGAGACAACCCAAGGGTTTTTGATGTAGTAGCATAGTTATAGGTTTACTTTCAATTTTTGGATTCATCCATAGTGGTTTTGTTGTGGTTGATTGTAATCTTTTGGACATTAGGCTGGTTACATATTGGGTGACAGTGTATTTTATGAAGAGTATGCAGGTACAAGACTAAGTCAGCCAATTTGGCTGAGAAGGGCTTCTAGTTGGGTCTCTACGACTAGCTCTATGCATGGGTCGTAAATCACTTTATGACCCATATCCACCTTGTAGAGAATTCCAGTAAGCATAAAAATTTGCTCTCGAGTCCATGAGTCAACTTTACGATACAAAGGTCAAATTATGAGTCGTGAATAGGGCTCGTAGAGCCTAGGTAGGTTTTCTAAAACTTTGCTAAGTGTTGAGGGTTTTAGGACCAACTCTACGAGCCATAAAACACTTTACAACTCGCAGATTGGTCCATAAAACCTACTCCTGGAAACTAGAGTTTGGTTGTCTTAAAAAACCATTATTTACTTTTTCGTAAAACACTTTACAGCCCGTAATCAGTGTTTCATAGAGTCAAGGCCCATAAACCGTTTATTGACTCGGTCGATATATATATAAATGGGTCAAATTATTTGAACCTAATTCTTGACCTAAAATTACTAAATTGACCTTACCTACCCCATACCCGTATACTTCCAATCAGCACCAGTCACCACCCATACCATTTCTAGCAAGAATTCCGATAGCTCAGGGTTTTGCGTACTCACCTCTCTCATCTTCATCACTTTAATCTCAAAAGCTTGGCACGTTTTTGGTTGAATTAGTACTTCTAAATTGGACTTATTTTTAATGACTGATGTGAATATTATGTGGGGAATGGTGTTTAGACATATAATCCTTGCTTGAATTTGAATTATGTCAGTTGAAATTAGGTTGCCCATATTTGAAATTGTTAATTAAGTCCGGAATTGGGTATAATGGCCTCGTGTGAATGATAATTACTTGTGCCTATTTCATCACTCACCTTATGTGATTGAATGATTAAGTTTGAGAATTGGTGGGTGATGACATAGTTACTTGAGCTTTTGAATCAATTAGAAGTTGTCGAAATCATAGGATAATCCATGTTTAATCACTTTCCATAGGGTGTATGTATGAAGAACATATTGGGGGTAAGGCTTGTAGTACTGAAATCATATGGGTGTGTGTGTTCTTGCTTTGATGCTGATAATCAATTAATTAAAATGGTCTCTTGGGGTCCGTGTGGTGGACTTAGAAACTCAAGTTACTGAATTTTCTTGCCCACGGTCGGTGGAGTAATCCACGAGTTGTAATTTCCTAGCGTAGACAATTCCAAAAACCTGGTATTTTTGAATATATATCATATGAGACCTTTAACGAGTTGTAGATCACTTTACGGCTCCTAGATAAGTCTCATAGATCCCTATCTAAACTTAACTACTCACTAGAAATCTCTATAACCTATTCTAGGACTCGCAAACACTTTACGAGTCGTCACCTAGTCTCGTAGACTTCTGCAGTAATAAAATTTGCTTGAACCACTGATTCATGAAGGCCTTGTATGGCTCATAGTATTCATTATGGCCCCTAAAGGTGCTTTCATAAAAGCCTTCTTCAACTCAACTCAGATGATATTTTACATTTCAATTTTTGGTCCGTGGGGCTAACCACAGTGCGTATATTTTTATGTTTGTGGTACTATGGCCCCAAAATCCAAACACACTGAGATCCAGGCTATGAAAAGGAGTCTCAGGGATGACCCTTCAGATGGTGAGCACATAACTCAACTGAGTGGTTCACTAGACCAGAGCCGCTGCCAGAGCTGGACGTACTCAGGCTCCTGTTGCTCATCTCCCAGTCTGTGGAGGTAGGTAGAAATGGGAGCAGTTTTCCCTATATGACTCCATCCAGAGAGGAGTCTAGCACAGAGGGAGGCTCTGAGGACAGATCTGAGGCAGAGTCCTCTACCGCACCCTTATCATCATCATCTACACAGGATGCTGTAACTAGCCGGTGGTGCATCGAGGGGATGTGAGACATATATATAGAGGGCACACAACCAATAGAGTGGGGCAAGCAATCCGCTCTATCTATGAGGATCACAGGGTTATCGACGACTGACTCAACTGTGGTTGACCAGACCTCTTGGACGATATTCCTTGACTATGGTGCCACAACCCATACCTAGGGCCCAGGCATGACACGGCGCAAAAGGGAACCCGACGAGACCCCAAGAAAGCCTTTTAGAACATCATTACACATCCTTGGTCGCGGAACCAATAAATCAAGCACCAAGAGATAATAGAGTCAGGCAACCGGGGATAAGGGAAAGCACTTTCCTATCATAGACATCGAGAACAATAGAGTCAAGGCTCTTAGCATAGATACATAACATGTCCAACAAACACCACTAATACATCGATATGAGCGGGGGCCAAGACAAAGTAATCGGGCTCACCCTCATAGTCAAAATAGACAATAAAGAAGAATGTCCAAATACATAATAAGAGCAACATAGACTAAGGTCCCCGAAGTGGAGGACTCACCAACTAGCTTGAGTAGTATCGAACTAGCCACGTGGAGCAGGAGGATGGTCAACTTGGGCATCGGCTCCTACATGGTGACATCATTAAAGCATAGTCTATGCGTTAGTACGTTTGAATGTACTAAATATGTAGGATACAATGCAACAATAATTAGGCATCATAATCAAAACACATAACAATAGGCAATAGGCATAATATAACAATATGGCATGTATGATCAATGCATAAGTAAAGCATGTTTAAGTAACTCATACTCACATAAGATATCATATGTGTAGAAGAGACCAAGCTAGATTTCTAAAGTACAAACCCCTTGGTAGGTTAGTGATAATAGACATCACCCTACTGTGTGAGGTACAAACCCCTCATCAAGGTTAGTGATGATAGCACCCATCACCATGGTTTGTGAGGTACAAATCCCTTAACGAGGTTAGTGATGATAGCACCCATCACCCTAGTGTGTGAGGTACAAACCGCTCAACAAGGTTAGTGATGATACCACCCATAACCCTAGCGGTTGAGATATTAACCCCTCAATTAGGTTACCCAGATTGGGCATGGTCTAATGCAACACATTATATAGAATATATCATATACATAAGCTCATTACATCATCATATTATCAATCATGTCATATTATATCTCTTGCTTTGGACCTTCAACTCCTCAAGAAACAACATCCGGACATTTTATCAAACACTTAGAGGGTGTGTAATGTTAGTATAAAACCATGAAATCTAGAGATGAAGTCATCCGGGAAAATCCATTGTAAAACCATAAATCAACACCTTCAACACCCTTAAGCAATATACATCGAAACCCCTTCTCAGTTCTTACAATATATTAAAGATTTTTAGCTTAAAACATAGCAAAACAGTCACAATTTCACATAGCTTTAACATATTGTGCAGTGAATTTTATAATAATCAATTGTAAATCCACTTTAACCATGCAGTTTGAGTAAAAGGAGGCTTGGATATAAGGGTGAAAGGAACCCATGAAAGAAACCCACATACCTTAGCTTAGAGATGAACTTGGTGAAGATTAGAGATGGAGACTTTAAGCTTGAAGAAGACCTTAGCTTGGGATGAGGGTTTGGGACATGAGTTTGGGAGAGAAAATATGGCTAAGTGTTTGAGTGAGTATTTGGAAATGTTTTGGGTAATATGAGGATGAAATTTGGCTAAGTATAGGTAAAAACATGTTTGGGAACACTTAGGTCCAAGAATTAGAAATCTTGGACTGTGATAAAAAAGCAAAAAAATTTTGGACTGTGGCGCATCGCAAGGGGTTCGCAGATTCCTCTCTAGAATTCGCACCTAAAAAAATTATAATTGCTAATATTTCGCTATTAAATTGGGGTTAGACCCTTCCCCCCTAATTTTGACCCTCCGAATAAGAATATTAAGTCGGATTTTTGAAATAGCAAATGGATTTTGAGATACATGGAATTTAAAATTTTGGGCACTCCGAGGCACATTTCTAGAACTTTTTGGGGTTGTTTCAATATCTCCCCACCCTTGGGAATAGTTGTCCCCGAATGTAAAAGAGACGTACAAGATAAGAGTGATCATAAACAAATCATCCCCAACAAGAATGCAACATCATATTTAAAACACCATTTTCAAAATCTCAACATACGTGTAAAATCATCATATCTTGCCAACTTAAATATCAATGCATATGAATGAAATAGGGGCTGAATCATAAGACTTGAAATCAGATAGGGGACTTAGAATTGGTACCTTATCCTTGAGTGGAGTGTAAAAGATAAGGATACCGCTTTTGCATGTCCGCTAAAGTCTCCCAAGTAACACTTTCAATTTGTTGGTTCCTCCAAAGGACCTTAAAGGATGCCATCTCCTTGTTCCTTAATCTCTTCACTCGTCTATTTAGGATCTGAACTAGAACCTCCTCATAAGTTATGTTGTCCTCAACAACACCCACAACATCAAGAGGCATAATAGCATTAGGATCACCAACACATTTTCTCCACATAGAGACATGGAACACCGGATAAACCAAATTCATTGCACTAGGCAACATCAGTTCATAAGCTACCTTGCCAACCCACTTCAAGACCTCATAAGGACCAACATATCTTCGACTCAACTTTCCCTTTTTACCAAAACGGACTACACCTTTCATTGGAGAAACTTTCAAATAAACCCAATCACCCACTTTGAATTCAAGGTCTCTTCTTCTCACATTGGCATAGGATATTTTACGACTTTGAGCTGTTTTATATCACTCCCTAATCATCCTCACCTACTCAAGAGCCTCCATAATCAGATCTGGTCCCATTAAAGCCACCTCTCCAACCTCGAAGCACCCAAGCGGTGATCTACAACTCTCTCATAAAGAGCCTCAAAAAGAGCCATACCGATGCTAGAGTGATAGCTATCGTTATAGGAAAACTCAATCAAAGGAAAATGGTCATACAAACTACCCCTCAACTCAAATACACATGCCCTGAGCATATCTTCAAGGCTTTGAATGGTTCTTTCGATTGGCCATCCGTTTGAGGGTGGAAGGCCATACTAAGTTGAACTTTTGTACCAAGACCACTTTGAAAAGGCCTCCAAAAGTATAAAGTGAATTGTGAATCACAATCTGATATGATGGACAAAGGAACCCCATGTAGCCTCACTAACTCATGGATGTACAACCTTCCATACTCTTCAGCCCCATATGTGGTCTTAACCGGTAGAAAGTGAGCTGAATTCATCATCCTATCAACCACCACCCATATAGAATCAAAACCTTTTCTAGTCTTGGGCAACCCAATCACAAAATCCATATTAATCGCCTCTCACTTGCAAGTGGGAATCTCTATGTCTCTGGGTTAAGAAACCCGGCCTTTGATGTTTGGCTTTGACTTGTTGACAACTATGGCAACCGAAAATGAATTTAGCAACGTACTTCTTCATGCCTCCCCACTAATAGACATCTCTCAAGTCTCTATACATTTTGGTGGAACTGGGGTGGATAAAATAAGAAGAATTGTGGGCCTTATCTAGGATCTTCTCCCTCAAACCATCAACACAAGGCACACACAACCTACCTTGGTACCTAAGGGCCCCATCTCCCCCTTGAAATAAAACCTCTACTTTGCCCTCTTTCACCAAAGCCTTCAAGTAAGGAGGAGTCAAGATCTTGTTTTGCTATCACCTCATCAACCAATGAAGACTTAGACCCATCAACAACAA
>JAPFFP010039381.1:0-15070 GCA_026153255.1 Solanum medicagineum | reverse complement strand
CTTTTTGGAGAGGTTCTTTCCTAGGTTAAAGAAGCTGAAGTTGAAGGACCAGATCAACAACTCTGAGTAGTTTCCTGGTGATTCAATCATCACTACATGGGAGAGGTTCACAAATTGCTTGAGGAGTGTCCCTGACTACAAGATCGGGGATGCTACCTTAACGGAAATCCTCTATGGATTCCTAGATAAAAATGGACAAGCTATTGCTGACACTATCATGAGAGGCTCATTTTTCGATCGACTATTTTTGAAGATAGTTGAATGGTTGGAGAAAGTGGTCAAGATAAATCACGCATGGGGGATGAGACACAATTCAACAACTTAAAGCTCATTCTCAGTCAGTACTAGTTTAGTGCAGGCAAAGATTAATGAGGAGATGATGCAAGAGCTTGCATGAATTAGTACCAATATGGAGTTAATGATTAAGTTGAGCCAAGAATATGTGAACGTAGTAGTTCATCAGCCTTCACGAGCACATATGTAGGAGGAGCCTTACTTTGAGGAGGACAATTGCTTTATCACAGATCAGATGGCGGGTTTCCAGAACAACACCCAAGGGTCTAATAAGGATTGTTGGTACATAGGTTAAGGAAACTAAGGTTGGAACTTTTACAGGGATCGCATTTTCAGAGATAACAATCGATGAGGCTACTATGATAGGAACAAGGGCTAGGAAAGAGATGCTAATTGGGGATGCAGAGATGGTTATAAAAATGGTTTGTATGTGCCATCACATAATTGAGACTCAAGTGCTGGTAGCTCTAGAATTGAGGAGAAGTTCGACTGACTGTTGAAGAAGGCTGACACCTAGGATGAGACCTCAAAGAGGATGAAATCTGACATCCAGTATTAATCAGAAAATTAATTCTCATTCTATTGTTATCAAGTAGCTAGAGCAACAGTTCGGTCAGATGTCAACTCAACTGAACTAGCATTAATAAGGTATATTTCCCAGTAATAGAGTTCAAAATCCTAAGAAAAAGGGGCAGTGTATGGCAGTGACGACACGTGGTGGCAAGCAGACCATTTCCCTATCGATGCCAATTGATGATGATGATGTTCATGAGGAGATGGTTGATAGCAAGGATGCAGAGAATGGAGATGCTCGTGCCAAGGTTGGGGAGAGTGATACAACAGTGACACCACAGAAGATGAAACCCACTCCTAGACCTTCCCCTCATTTCCCTTAGATTATTGAAAAGAAGGAGGAGAAAGGTAAATTCTAGCACTTCATCTCTATGCTAAAGCAACTCCCCATCAGCATCTTTTTCATTGAGGCATTGGAGAAGATGCCCAGGTATGTAAAGTTCATGAAGGACTTGGTCACGAAAAGTGGACAGTGATCCAAGAGCTCTCCCAAGGGCTTCAACATTATAGTGCAATAGAAAGAAGGTCCTTAGTGCATAAGTGAGAAGATCTAAGAGCATTCACCATACACAGCACCATTGGAGATGCTGAGTTTGCAAAGGTATTATGTGATTTAGGCACTAGCATCAATCTATTACCTCTTTTAATGTTCATTAGGTTAGGATTAGGAGCCCCTACTCCTACAAACCTGCCCTTGTTGACAGCTAACAGGATGGTGAAGTAGCTTGTGGGGATATTGTATGATGTCCTTGTCAAAGTGGAAAAATCCATGTTCCCCACAGACTTTGTGATCCTTGATTGCGAGGTCGACTTTGAAGTCCCAATCATGTTAAGGAATCCCTTCCTAGCCATTTGGTGAGCACTGGTGGATATGAAATCAAGACAATTCAAGTTTCAATTGAAAGATGAAGAAGTCGTCTTCAACATATGCTAGTCTATAAAGAGGCTCGATGATTTAAAGATTGAAGTTTGGGTATTCGGTGAAGTCTGAGTAACCATGTGGTACAAGTTCTTTCATGATAATAAATCAGGTGCTACATTGGAGGAAACCCAAGATATTTGATGTAATATGAAACGATCCCAAAAAGTGCCCAAAAATGTGCCCCGGAATGCCTGAAGTTTTAATTTCCATATATCTCAAAATTTATTTGTTATTTTAAAAATCAGACATCATATTCTTATTCAGGAGGTCAAAATTAGGAGGATAAGTGTCTAACCTCGATTTAGAGTAATTGAATAACAATTTCATATTTCCAAAATTTCAATTTCCATAGACGATTCACAAAGTATTTTGTTGCCAGTAATTTTTATCTCGGTTAAAGTCTTTGGGATCTTAGGCCTAAGTGTTCTCAACCATGTTTTTACCTCTACTTAGCTTTATTTCCTCATAGCATCCTAAACATTCCCCAATACACGATAAAGCACTTAGCCATATTTTCACTCCTAGATTGAAGTCACAAACCATCATCCCAATCTAAGGTTCTCTTTCAAGGTTCTTCTTCAAGCTTCTCCATCTCTAATTTTCACCAAGCTCATCTCTAAGCTAAGGTATGTGGGGGTCTTTCATAGGTTCCTTACACCCATAATTCTCAAGCTTCCTTTTACCAAAAATTTCAAGATTTAAAGTTGATTTACAAATAGGTCTTGCTTATTATGGAATTCACTGCACACTATGTTAAAGCTATGAAAAGTTGTAACTGTTTTGTCATGTTTTGAGCTATAAATCTTTGATCTATTGTAAGATTTGACAAGGTTATTTTGATGTAAATTTATTGAGGGTGTTGCATGGTGTTGATTGATGGTTTTACAATGGATTTTATTGCATGATTTCATCTCTATATTTTATGGTCTTATACTAGCATTACACACCCTCTAAGTGTTTGATAAAATGTCCGGATGTGGTTTCTTGAGTATGAGTTATGATATAAAGTGAGCTTGAAATGAGCTTATGTATATGATATACATTTTATAAAGTGTTCATTAGACCATACTCGATCAGGGGGGAGAAGACCCCAGGTAACTATGTTGGGGGTCTGTACTCATCAACCATGTCAGGGGTTTGTATTTCACCACCATGTTGAGAAAGTGCGATTATCATTAACCATGTGAGGGATTTATACCACACAACCACCAAGGGGTTCATACCTTCAATAGCTAGCTTGGTCTCTTCTACACAAATGATATCCTGTATGAGAATGAGTTACTTAAGCCTGTTTTACCTATGTATTGATCATACTTTTCATATTATTATACAATGTCTATTGCCTATTATTATGCATTTTGACTATGATCTTAAGTATTGTTTGCATTGCATCCTACATACTTAGTACATTCAAACATATTAATGCATACTCTATGCCTACATGATGTCACCATGTAGGAATCGGAGTACAAGTTGACCATCCTTCTCCATGTGGCTAGTTAGCTGCTATTCAAGCTAGTCGGTGAGTCCTCCACTTCAGAGACCTTAGTCTATGTTTCTCCTATTATGTATTGTGACATTCTTCTTCATTTTTATCTTGACCATGTGGGTGAGTCCGGTTACTTTGTGTGGTCCCCTGCTCTTATCTATGTAGTCGAGGTGTTGTTGGACATGCTATGTATCTATGATATGATCCTCGACTTTTTTGTCTCTTGATTATTTGGCATATTACTTAAGTATTAAACACTCTCTCCTGTGTCCCAATTCCCTTGTTTATGCTTATCTTTTGTTGTCATATTTATTTGCTTGTGCGACCAAGGATGTGTAATGATATGCAAAGAGGCTTGTTTGAGGTTCCTTCGGGTTCCCCGTTCATCGGTCACGTCTAGGCCCTAGGTTTGGGTCGTGACAAAGATGGTATCAGAGCACTAGATTGATAGATCCTTGGAGTTCAACACATCGCGTCGATTAGAGTCTTATTCATGGGTTTGTCGTGCACCACAACTATGAGTAGGAGGATATGAGACGTTTTAGGAAATGTTTCACTTCTTCATGATCCATGTCATGTGATAGAGTTAGGTTTCCTAGGTCTTATTGCTAACTCTTAACCACTACATTACATGATATGTCTCAAGCTCTTCAGGACGATGCTATGATGAATGCGAAAATTTGCAATGCTCTACGAAAAATGGCCAAAGCGGCGGCAAAATTGGCAACTCACCTCGATCAACATATGGGTGCTTCCGAGACTTCTAGTGGTCAGAGGAGAGGTAGTGAGGCCAAGAGGGCCCATAATGTGGGTAAGTTCCAAAGTATCAAGTGTAGTGGTGGTGGTGGTATGGTACCTTATGCTAGGTGCACAAAAGGTGGTAGAGGTCATGATGGCCCATGTTTGAGAGGTACTAATGCTTGCTATGGTTTTAGGGAGATAGATCATAAGGTTAGGGATTGCTCTTGTAAACGCAATAGACCAAATGAGGTAATGGAGAGATGACTAATCCCAAGTGCCCTACGTGTGGGAAAAACCACCATTGCTTGTGTCAGAGGAACACTAGTGCTTGCTTTGGATTTAGTAAAGTGGGTCACAAGCTAGTGGATTGTCCATTTATCTGAAGGGGGTGTAAGGGTGGTCGACCTTTGGATCGAGGTGGTCATGTTGATCAGGTGTCTCTAGGAGGGGATGAGATGCTCGATGGTATTACCGATAAGTTAAAGTTTCCTTGGCTTTGTTTTGCATGCATTGATAGGCCCGGTGCACCACTATTTCCTCTCCATTCTTTTTGGTTGATAGTGGGGGCTTCTTGTGTACCCAAGTTGATGTGTGCACCTTAAGTTTCTATCCTTTTGTTGAGTATATTGTTGCTAGAGGTTTGTGGGTGTTGATCTGATGTTGTATTACATTAGGTCTTTCTTTGTGGCTTGTTGGAGTTGGCATGGTGGATCTTCATATCATTATAGAGATGGAATAGCTGCACGCATGTTGTGTCCTCATGGATGGTGGGACCCATAGAATTAGATCCCGAATTCGTAATGAGCCCGTTCTTGAGTGGGAGGTTGTCTAATGGTAGCAAGGGAGGTAGGTCCATTTCTTCTCCTAAGGTGCAATTGACCTATAAGGGGTTGCATTTATCATTTTGTGAGAATTGAAGGTGTTAAACGTAAGTTATTTTGTTTATGAATTGTTGATGGTAGTAGATGGGGCCTTGAATGTCCCCTTCCGATATTTTGAAATTGGGGATATATCTTTTGGTTTGACTAGTACACCGGCTATGCCTATAAGTCTCATGATGATTTATGTTCCCTAATAAGGTAGTGCATATGACTTATTTGAGAGTAGTACTATAAGATTTAAGGAAGAATGTTGGACGCTAAATAGGAGAAGTGTGAGTTTGGTTGTAAGAGGTTGCTTGCCTAGGTTGTGTGGTGTCAAGTGATGGTATTAAATTAGTCCCAGTAAGATGAAGATGATTAGAGATTGGACTAGGCCTTTGAACCCATCGGATATTAGGAGCTTCTTGGGTTTAGTGGGCCTATTATCAGAGCTTCTGCGTAGATTCTCTTCTATCATCTCTCATTTGACTTAGTTGACCCTATGTAAGGCCTATATTGTGACCGACGTTTTGGGTAAGGTGAGTTCATAGGTCCGGGAGTTGCTATCTCTTTAGTAATTCCTTTGTGCTAATAGGATTCATGTGGGCATGTCGGATGGTTACGTGGGTCTATTGTGGCTAGTAGGGGTCTATAAGGGTTGCCCCATGTTCTTATTCCATAGAGTCTTGTCTTGTGATCTTGGTTTACCCTACCTTGATATATTGGAGGTATGGAGGTGGTTTTTCTATATGTATGGTATGCTTTTGATGAGTGTAGAACCCACAAGGTTGTAATATGATGGGTACGGATGGTCGATCTATTTAGTCAAGTTCAATTGGTTAGTCACTTATCTAAGATTGATCTTTGGTTCAAGTTTTGTCCCCAAGTGATTGTGAGTTAGGTGATATCCCAAAGTGTCTTTTCAGATTAGGATTGAGCCTTGTGAGTATGTTGGAGTTGTTGGTTGGCTTATGCACCGGCTATGTTTATGGGTTTAATAAATAGAGTCTTTAGTCCCTACCTTGATATGTTTATGGTGGTCTGTAGTGATGAGGTTTTAAGTTGATTAGAGCTTGTGAACCCTTTTAGGGGTAGTGTGCAAGTCCTGGATGATGGGAGGTTGTTTGCTTAATATGATAGGTGTGGATGAAGGATAATAAGAAGGTGGCTAGAATTATTTAAGGGTCATGATACGAGTGTGCATTATTTGCCCAGTAAGGTTAATGTTGTGGCCGGTGCTCTAGGTAGCCTAGCATGTGTTGATGATGGTGGAAAAGAGGAGACTAGTAGGGTTTATCGGTTGGTCAGATTGGAAGTTAGGTTGGGGGATGTTGAGCATGGTGGTGTAGTATTCTTGATTGTTCCAAATCTTCTTGGGTTATGAGGTCTTGTTTAAGCAAGGTCTTGATCCCCCTTTATTAGAGTTGAAAGTTTTGGGTTAGAAGATGATAGAGTGGCGGTTGTCTCCCGAGGGTGAGATGGTAGTTATGGTACCAAGTGGGTTAGGTGTATTTAAGGTTGACAATTGAGTTGAGGATTGCGAGTCCTTATAATAGTGTAAAAGGAGGTTGGTAAGGTTGCATGAGTTTGGGGATTGCCTTTGGTAGGGGTATGGCTTATCCGGATTTGTTATTCTTTTAGGTGGCTGGGATGCGTTGGTAGCTTTAGTGTCATAGCACTCTTTTGAACTGTGGGCGATATAGAGGATAAGTTGACTTAGGAGAAGGTCCTAGTGGAGGTATGGATGGAAGAGTGAAGAAGTTGGCTAATATCGATGTGGTGTTCATCAAGGCCCTATTGGTGGAGTCGTCCATTCGTATGTGTCTCTTGGAGAGCCAGTGTGGGCATGAATAATTAATATCCATACCTCTTTCACTCTATTCAATCTTATGATAACATGTCAAGTCCCTTTTCTATGATTCTAAGTCTTATGTTTCATCCCTTATGTCATTCATATGCATTCATGTTTAAGTTAGCAAATTAATAATGATTTTACACTTATGTTGAGATTTTGAAAATGGTACTTTAAACGTAATGTTGCATTCTTATGGGGGCTGATTTGTTCATGATTACCCTTGTCATGTACTTTTCTTTTACATTCGGGGACGAATATTCCCATGGGGGATGTATTGAAATGACCCCAAAAAGCGCCCAAAAATGTGCCTCGAAATGCCTAAAATTTTAATTTCCATATATCTCAAAGTCCTTTTGTTATTTCAAAAATCCAACTTCATATTCTTTTTCAGGAGGTTAAAATTAGTGGGAAAAGGGTCTAACATCGATTTTAGAGCAATCGAATCAGAATTTCAAATTTTCAAAATTTCAATTTGCTGAGACGATCTGCGACAGGTTCGGACCTATGTATTTTGTTGCCAGTAATTTCTATCTCAGTTCAAGGCTTTGGGGTCTTCGCCCTAAGTGTTCCCAACTGCGTTTTTACCTATACTTAGCCTTATTTCACCCTCATAGCATCCTAAATATTCCCCAATACTCACTAAAACACTTGGCCATATTTTCACTCCCAAATTCAAATCCCAAACCCTTATCCCAAGCTAAGGTTATCCTTCAAGTTTCTTTTTCAAGCTTTAAGTCTCCGTCTCCAATCTTCACCAAGTTCATCTCTAATATAAGGTATGTGTGTTTCTTTCATGGGTTCCTCTCACACAAGATTCCCAAGCTTTCTATTACCTAAAATTACATTATTTAAAGTTGATTTACAAATATGACTTGGTTATTATGAAATTCAGTGCACACTATCTTAAAGCTATGAAAAGTTGTGACTATTTTGCCATGTTTTGAGTTATAAATCTTTGATCTATTGTAAGATTTGAGAAGGTGTTTTGATGTATATTGCTTGAGGGTGTTGCAAGGTATTGATTGATGGTTTTACAATGGATTTTCTTGCATTATTTCATCTCTATATTTCATGGTTTTATATTAGCATGACACACCCTTTAACTGTTTGATAAAATGTCCGGATGTGGTTTCTTGAGGAGTTAAAGGTCTAAAGTATGAGATATGATATGAATGACTATATGATGATGAAATGAGCTTATGTATCTGATATAGTCTATAAAAATTGTTGCATTAGACCATACCCTATCTGTGGGGATAAGAGCTTGGGTAACCATGTTGGGGGTTTGTACTCATCAACCATGTCAAGGGTTGTACTTCGCCACCATGTTGATATGGTGTGATTATCATCAACCATTTAAGGGGTTTATACCACACAACCACCAAGGGGTTCGTACCTTGAATAGCTAGCTTGGTCTCTTCTACATATATGATATCCTATATTAGCATGAGTTACTTAAGCATGTTTTACCTATTCATTGATCATACATTACATATTGTTATATTATGTCTATTGCCTATTATTATGCATTTTGACTATGATGCTTAATTCTTATTTGCATTGCATCCTACATACTTAGTACATTCAAACGTACTAATGTATACTCTATGCCTACATTATGTCACCATGTTGGAATCGGAGTCCAAGTTGATCATCCTTCTCCACGTGGCAAGTTCGGTGCTATTCAAGCTAGTTGGTGAGTCCTCCACTTCGGGGACCTTAGTCTATGTTTCTCCTATTATGTATTGAGACATTCTTCTTCATTGTTTATCTTGACGATGAGGTTGAGCCTAGTTCCCTTGTCTTGGTCCCCGCTCTTATCTCTGTAGTAGAGGTGTTGTTGGACATGCTACGTATCTATGAAATGAGCCTTGACTCTTTTGTCTCTTGATTATGATGTTATGCAAGATTTTCTCCCCTTAGTCCCTTGCCCTTGTTTTCTAAACGTTGGCATATTACTTAAGTATTAAACTCTCTCTCCTTTAGTCTCAATTCCCTTGTTTTTGCTTATCTCTTATTGTGAGATTTATCTGCTTCCGCGACCAAGGATGTGTAGTGATATCCAAAGAGTCTTGTTTGGGGTTCCTTCGGGTTCCCCATTCGTCGGTCACGTCTAGGCCCTAGGTCTGGTTCGTGATATAATAGTAGTACTTTTGTTTTGTTTTTAGCTTTATGGACTTGTCGATAGCTTAATATTAGTTTTTTTGTTGTAATTTTTGGATTTTGGACTGGTGGCATATAGGGTAACA
Organism: Solanum medicagineum; assembly: GCA_026153255.1. Lineage (NCBI taxonomy): Eukaryota > Viridiplantae > Streptophyta > Magnoliopsida > Solanales > Solanaceae > Solanum > Solanum medicagineum. The sequence continues at coordinate 6,087 of JAPFFP010039381.1, read as the reverse complement.
GTTTGGTCTATGAAAGATAAGCAGTTACAAGGATAAGTCAGCCAATTATGGATGAAAAGATACAAAACGTGGTACTAAAACTAGTTCTTCGAGCCGTGGTTCATACCACAACTTGTACATTGTCTCGTGAAACACTTCTAGTGAGCAAATTATTGTGCACTCCAGTCTATGAGCCAACTTTATGGCTCGTAGATTAAACTACTGGTCATGAATGGGGCTCGTGGACCCCAAGTAAGATTCCTAAAAACTATCCATGTGTTGGGGGCTTCTACGACCCAATCTATGAGCCGTATATCCATGTACGAACCGTAGATAGGTCCGTGAAGCCAATTTCCCATATTAGGGTTTTGGCACACTACGAAACCATGTTCTATCGATCATAGAATCTTCTACGGCCCGTAGTCGGGGTTTCATAGGGCCTGAACCAAATTTTACCCCTCATTCTTGCCTAATTTCACAAAAATAACCTAAGCCTTTCTTCTCTGCCATATCTTTGACTATCGTCCGGCCAATAGCCCATATTTTCTGGCAAATTTTCGGCGACACTCCATCCACCTAGGGTGTCACTCCTCTCCAATCCCTCCTTCAAATTTCTCGACTTTTTGATTCGAACTTGGTATGTTCTTTACTCTAATATTCATATTTTTCCAGAAATTGTATCATTAGGTTAGATTATTGGTGGGTATGGTATTCTGAAGTTTGTGTGCTTAAAATAAGTGTTGCTCATGGTAGTGAAATAATACTTGGTTAAAACTAATTGAATGGTAGTCTAAGAACACCATGGAAACTTCGCTGACTTTATCATCAATGAATTGAACCATGTATTGATTGAAATTGTGTCTAAAGTGTTTCATGAAATTGGTCGTGATGTGCTTGTATGCCTTTCTTGAAATAACATAGTCACAAGACATCAAAAATGAATTGATATATTTGCTTGAAAAAATGGCATGTGACTATGTGTGTATGAATGATAGCATGAGGTTCAATTGTCCAATGGTGGTAAGAAGGTGTTGTGAATGTGCAAATTGATGTTTGAAGGCATAGTTTCATCATTAACACATGTGGAGTATTGGGTAACTTGGATAATTGTTTTGAGTGCATGAAATTATTGCTTTAGTGTCGAGTATAATTGTTTGGACCATGTTGATAATCTCGTTTTGTGACCCGTTGATGGACTTGGGAAACCCAGGTTGCTGTATTCTTACAGCATGAGGGTCTTCTACGGCAAGTGGAATAATCCACGAGCATAGTTGCCCCCTCTTGAGTAAAATCCATAACCTGGGGATTTTTGAAATTCCATCAGGCGAGAACTTTTATGGGGCACAGTTTATTCTACAGCTCGTAAACAGGCCTCGTAGGTTTCATGCTTGCAAATGATAATTCTGGAATTGCATCTTCGACTTAGCTATGGCCTATAGGTTTTTCTACGAGCCATACCTGGTCTCATAGGTGTAATTCCAATAACTAGTTTTACTGTACCCTTTGCCACCTTTGAAGGCCTTCTATGGCTCGTACTTTTTCCTATGGCTCATAGACAAGCGTTCGTAGGTTCGTCTACCACCTGTTTTGGTAATTTTGTTTTTACTTTTCATTCCTATAATTGTAGGGCTGATTGATGTGTTAAATGTGTGCATTTTAGGTACCATGGCCCAAAACGAAGGAAGAATGAGATTTGTGCTATGCAGTAGAGACTTAGAGATGAGTCCCGATTTATCTAGAGGCCAATGGGTCCCTCAAGGACCTCTGTGTCTAGCCAAATGTTGGCACCAAGCAACCATAGACACGAGAGGCTGCCAGACAGATTGGGAAACCTCAGACTCAAGCGTTAGTGGTCCACCCTCCCCAGTCTTACGAAGGAGGTGGCAAGGACAATAGCTCTATAGTAATGACTTCCCCCGAAGAGGGATCCGAGTCCAAATCTTGAGAGGATTCAAAGTCTAAGATTTCTCCAGCACCCCGAGAACCATCCTTACCTTAGGATGCATAATCAAACTGGTGGTGCATGCGAGGCATGCAACAGATATACTGGGATAACGTCCAGCATGACGAGCGAGGCTGATAGACCAATACCATGATTGAGGAGCCCCAGATTATCACCTCTGGCTTGGAAAGTATCCCCGAACTCTTAAACACTAGCTTGTTACAGTGGTTGGCAGTGTCGTTGGGGAAGTACTCTGTATCGCATGATTTTGGGCAAAGAGTTGTAGATGCTAATTTTTAAGGAACTGTGAGGCATGCTATGAGCCATGGATATTTCCGTGAGCCGTAGAGCGATTTCATTGTTGAGATCTAGTAAAGGGCCATTTTTTGAAGTTGCATGCATGAATTGTCAAACGAGCTTAGAAAATTATACGAGTCATGGATTGGTTTCGTTCCTTGAGTATCAAAATTTTATGAGTTTTTGGAAATCTATCAGATGAAACCCTATACAAGTCGTAATTTTAAATATAGGCCATAGAAAGGTCTCATAGGAGTGATATCAAATTATGAAGATTGCGTAGTACGAAACCCGGGTACATGCCGTGGAACTTTGTATGGCCCATTACCTAGATCTTGGAGCCTGCCAAATATAATTTTCCTATTTTATTTTGGACTTGTATTTTACTTATTATAAATAAGTTTTTAGGTCTTTTTGATAGACAGAGATGCATGAGAGAACTGAAAAACAACTTTGTGGCTTCATACTTTGTGATTTTTATATCAAAAACAGTACTTTGTGATTTCTAGTAAAGAATTTGGGATTTTATGTTTTTAACTTTATCAATGTAAGTGCTTAATGTTGTTATTCTATATCATGATTCATTTATCTTCAATGATTATGCATAGCTAAATCCACACTACGGTTGTGGGGACCATGAAGAACTAACAAGGTAAAATCGTATAACCTATAATTCATGGAAAGTGTGCATGCATATATTAATTAATTCTCTTTTTTTGAATTGCTTTTTAATGGTGTCAAACTTTGAAACCCGCCTAATTCTTACTGACTGAATCAAAGTAGTAATGAATAGAAAAACAGATTAATTAACAAGATGCGATGTGATCCCTCTCATAGAATCAGCCAAACTAGATCAAGTGGAGGTTGCACTGGAACAATAGGTAACGGTTAGTAATGTCATATTGTGGGGAAGAATCAAATCATGTAGTAAAATTTACCTCTAGCTTGGATCAAAGGGTTTGGGTAACTTAACTTACTGTTCTGCATGCTTTATACCAGAAAAGATTATTCTTATCTGGTAATACTAAGTTAGGAACTCATGGAGAACATAATACCCTAGTTACTTGTCTCATTGGTTTTACCACACATGCTTCTAGTCTAGGTTTAGTTTCTTGCAATTACAAATCCCCCCATCCTTTCAGGAGATAAGTAGGTTAATTCATTCGACTTGCTTGCAATTATTCCAAGTCTAACCATATTCCCTGTGGGTTCGTCCCTAACCTTAGTTAGGTTATATATCTTGACAACGACTGCTTAAACCTTCAAAAAGGAGGTGTAGCTTGGTCGACATCAATATCCCTAATAATCATTATCCCTCTGATCACCATAACCAAACCTCTGTCTTACATACACGGAACTAGAAACCCAGTAGCTAACCATGGTACGCAGGGTGTATATCATAATGATCAATATGAAAGTGGGTCTAACATAAGGCAACTTAGCCCATCATAGGTAAAGGAGGCATAAATCATCAACAACAGTGATATCATAAGTTTTCGTAACAAATAGGCCTAACAATTGCACATCTAGCTTAGAACAAGTCACAGTAACGACAAGAATTCAACAAGTAATCTCACAGTCAACAAGTCTCAGTAATATTGGTAGCATGCTCTCACAAACAATAGTATAGGTCAAAATACGCACCTGTCTCACGGTATCAGCCCATATACATCCTTTGTTAATCTCCCTTGTCATCTGTAGTACCCAGATATATTAAATTTACAGCATTCAGAATCAATCACATGGGTACCGATCTACCATAAAATGTATCATACATACAGGACACAGCTAACACGCAGCATATATCTCAACTCAACATGCATACAATTACACCCAGTCTATGAGTAGGGAAAAGCCTTGGCTACCTGGTCACTAACGTCTCGAATCTCAAACAAACCCAGCACATTTCCTTTCCTGGATAACAACATGATCAATTGGTTGTATTAACTTGAGAAATGGTGAAATTAGGGTAAAAAGGCCCTAAATGGGAAAAATAGAGCCCACACTCGAAAAACGAAATAAAAATATCAAAAATGAGGCCTACACCTTCTCGGTTATAAAATCCAAAATGGGCCCAAAAGACCTAGAAATCGCCCAAAATGAAGTTAAAAGCCTTGTTGGAAAACATTCCTTTCAAACCTTTCTCAATAAAAATTCTCGAAAGCCAGACATTTTTAGCTAACACCCAGCATATCACAATGTTTCCTCAGAGTATAGAAAATTTAGACTAAAATTTCATTCAATTCTACCAATAATTGGCTACAATATCAACATTAGAAGTTTTCACACTATTCTGAGAAAATATACAGCTAAAATAGGGAAATTACCTCAAAATACGTACCAAAACCCAAATTCAACTTTATTACAATGTTCCTTGCAAAACTCCAAGTCACATGGACCTTTGGTTCATCACAATTGAGCTTAAAATGAGCTTTGCATGAGCTAAAAAACTTGAAATGAAATGTTGATCACGAAGCTGATGAAGCACTTATACAGACCTCCAGCCCCTTCTCCGCGAATGTAGATGGACCTCCATGAAGTTTGAGACATGGGACGCTGCCCTTTTCGCGAATGCGGGAGGTCTCCGTGAAGGTGGAGCTATACCATGGTTGGCCTTCGCAAACATAGCATAGGCCTCAACAAACATTGTGAGCAAGCATTGCTAGTGTTGTACCAGCTCAAATCCAAACTTCTTCGGGCCATTCCCGAGGCATCTGATGTCTATTTTCCTCAAATAAATAATGTAACACACTAATTTCAACATTATGGATCTAACGGCATAGACAAAATTCCCAACAGATCCTCCTACAAAAGAAATGAGTACCCCACTTCTTTTTGGTAAAATTATCTAAAAGAACTAATAAGGGTCAATATGCAACAGGATGACCCTGAAAAACTGGTGAAGGGTCACTTTAGACTGTTTTTTACATTCAGAAGCTAGCCACCCATCATATTTCCATTATGAGTACTTCAGCTGGGTTTTAACAGAAATGTAGTTTTAAGCTTCTGGTTTAACTCATTTGCAAAGTTTGGCTCAAAATCAAATCGAAATCCTCCAGCCTCGGACCAACTACCCTCCAAGCACAAACTGGCCATTTTAGAACTAATGAAATCATCAGAATCTCGATCGAAGGTCATTTACAAGGGTTTTGATGAAAATCTCATTTAGTAGTCTTAACTTCTCGCTAGCTTGCAAACATGCACAATTCTCAAATGAAGCACCTTATAACCATCTTAACAGCCCCAACAGGTCATAATAGATTCAAAGTTGCTATACAAAAGCTTAGAACAGCAGAAATAACAAAGAAACACAGAAGTGACCTACAGGGTCACTACACATCGACCTTGTGATGATCGTGATTCCAACTCATACATGGCTTGAGATACCATTGCATTCATACATTGCATTGTATTTCATCATTAATAGGATTTACTATCTTTACTTGCTTCTATCTATATTTATATTGTGTACTAACCTTTGGTTGCAGGTGGTAAAGACTCTTAGTTATTACATACTTGTTCAATTTTCTCTTACCCAGTCGGTTGAACTACTAAGTACATTTTGGTGTACTCACCCCTACTTTGTCTCCTCTCTACAAATCAAGCACAGGGATCCGTATTGGGTAGTTGATTCACTCAAGAAGAGCTATCTTCAATTATCCAGATCTTAGTAGTAAGGGTCAAACTTCGCGTTTTCATGGATCTTGGAGACTTCTTTTATTGCTTCTTTTCAGACATCGTATCAGATATTTATCAGGTTTGATATAGTTATATTGTCACGCCCCAAAGTATCGTAGGGCGGACCGGCACCCGTTGCCGATAAGGCTCGGGAGAACCAACCTGTAACTATATGCGTTCTATACATATTA
>JAPFFP010039320.1:0-15073 GCA_026153255.1 Solanum medicagineum | reverse complement strand
CGGCCAGTTACACGGCTCGTGTGACTTGATACGGGTCATATGGCCCTCCATGGATTTGCTTTCATAAGATTTTTCTAAGTATGGTATCTTCACACTCAAGCTAGGTGCACTTTCCAGCCTTTAATTCAAACTCATTTATGTTGTTTAAAGTCATCATGGGTCTCCTATATCAAGTCAAGTTCAAAGGAATTTCATTGGCTAAGTTTTTCATAAGTATCGATTGAAGGGTCAACTTTAAACGGGCATATCTCTTAGCACAAAATGATATAGGTGGCCCACGACCTATCAAATTATAGATCTTTGAATTTTCTTTCCAATTCACTTGATTTCACCTCATTTAGAGTTCGGAGCAAGAAGTTATGACCTTTTTCGTAAAATCTGTTTGGGCTAGATGGGAGGCTTCATGACTCGTGAAGTGCTTCGCGACCCGTGAAGCTAGGTGTGAGATGTTGTAGTTAAAAATTAAAGGGATGTTTTATTGAGATATTTTTGATATTTTGATTTATCTAAAACGATCCCAAAAAGTGCCTGAAAATATGCTTAAGATGTGCCTGGAATTGTAATTTCAATATATCTCAAAATTCATGAGTAATATCAAAATTCCGATTTCACATTCTTGATCAAGGGATCAAATTGAGTGGGCAATGGGTCTAACCCCATTTTGTAAGCAACCGTATCAAAATTTGAAAATCGCAAAATGCGATTTCCAGTGAGTAGTCTATGCCCTTGGCGTGACGCGGACTGGTGTTATTTCTGTACAGTTTTTTTAATTCGGTCCAAGACTTTTGAGTCTTGGGTCTAAGTGTTCCCATGAGTAAAAATACCTATACTTAGCCATGTTTCACCCTCATATCACACATGACATTCCCCAGTACTCACTCAAACACTTAGACAAATATTCCACCCTAAATTCAAGTCCGAAAACTCAACCCGAATCATAAGGTTCTCATTCAAGCTTCAAGTCTCCATTTCCAATCTCTTCAAGAATTCTCCAAAGTCAAGATATGTGGGTTTCTGTAATGGATTCCTTTCACCCATGATGCCCAAGCTTCCTATTACCTAAAATTGCATGATTTAAAGTTGATTTACCCATGAGTCTTACTTATTATGAATTTCACTGCACACTATATTGGGGTTTATGAAATTGTGATTGTTTTAGCATGTTTTGAGCTATGAATCTAAGATTTACAGTGAGACTTGATGAAGGATTTTGATGTATATTGCTTGAGATTAATACCAAGTATCTACTGATGGTTTTACACTTAATTTTCTAGCATAATTTCACTTTTTAATTGCATATTTACACTAGCATTGCACACCCATCAAGTGTTTGATAAAATGTCTGGTTATGATTTCTTGAGGAATTGAAGGTCCAATGCATGTCTTATGAGTTGAATGACTTGATGATGGTGAAGGAAACAAATGTATATGATATTCTACTATTAGTGTTGGAAAGTGACCATGCCCTACTCGGGGTTGTGTGCCGGGTAACCGGGTTGAGGGGTTTGTACCTCAATCACCATGAGTGGTAGGGTGTAACGATCTACTAACCATGTTTAAGGGATTGTACCTTGATAACCAGGTTGAGGGGTTTGTACCTCAATTACCATGGGTGGTACGGTGCGACGATCCACCAACCAATCAAGAGGTTTGTACCTTGATAACCAATTGAGCGGTTCGTACCTCAATCACCATGGGTAGTAGGGTGAAACGATCCACCAATTATAAGATGATGGTCTCTTCTTACACATGTATTATGCTCTATGTAAGCATGTTTTACTTAAGCATTGATCAGACATGCCGTATTGCTATTATGCTATCTATTGTTCACCATTATGCATTTTGACTATGATGCCTATCTCTTGTTGCATTGCATTCTAAAGCATCATTTGCATTTCATGTATCATGAATTTCATAGCATCTTGTTATACTACATTCCTTGTTATATATATGTTTCTATATTATGTGCCCTTGTCATCTAACATCGTATGCAGGTTTCGGTTAGTTACATGCATTGCACCCTGCATACTTAGTACATTCAAACGTAATAATACATATTTTTTCCTACATGATCTCACTATGTAGGGACTGAGGACTACGATCATCCACCATACGACTTTAGCTGGGATCTCAAGTCTTAGCTTGTTCTGGTGAGTCCTATCCTCCAAGGACAAGCCACCACTCCTCTATCTTATGTAGCTTTTTCTTATGCTATCTTTACTTGAATGTGAGCCCGGGACATGTCTTGGCCCCCGTCCCATCTTATCACGAGAGGCATTGTTGGACATCTTGTAGACTTTTTTCAAATCTATGTGTTATGTGTTGTATTTGGAGCTTACGGTTATGGACATATTTTGGATATGGCTATTATGGATTTGTTATGAGGATTATAATATTTATGTATGTTTGATGTGAAAATGTGGAAGCTCCTAAGTCCCGAATTGCCCCCATAGAGTGAGTCATACTTACCCGCCCCTTAGTCTTTATGTGCTACATGTTATGTGAATCCATATTAATCCCTTTCCCTATGATATTCACATAGCTTGAGTCCTACTTTCTCATCCGTTACAATTATGTGGTTACTTTTTTCTAATACGCTTCCGAACTGTCGATTTGAATTTTTATTTGAGGGTTGTTTAGGGACTTTCGGATTCCCATTCGCCATGTCACTCCTAGACCCTAGGCCAGGGTCGTGATAGTAAGTGATTCTACTAGAATACAACAAATATGTGATATAATTGATATTGCGTTATGATTATGTAAGAGTTTCGATCATTTTTATTGCTTCCATTGGCCAATTTCTAACAGAAAGTTCATACTGCACCAAACTATTTTTCATTTTAAGAGAAATTTTTACATCTAAATAGAGGTATTTACATTTCTATATTTTGCTAATCAATTAATTAGCAAGAAAATAAATTATATAAATGGCGTTTAAAAAAAAAGAAAATAAATTATATAAATGACTATGAATTGAACATCTTAAATAAGAAAACTCATTTAAATAAAAATTATTAGGTTTTCAGTTACTCAATCTTCATATCTTCATCCGAAATTCTTTAAACATTGGATTAAATAAATAGATCACCATGAAAAAGATTCATAAAGTAATATGACCACTTATTTTAATAAAATAACAATGTCAAAATGCTAACAAAAGACAGCATTTAGAAAGCTGAAAATGCTTTACTAAATTCTCAATAAAAGGTCAATGTTTATTTTTTTTATTGACGTAATTGAATGTATATTGTTTTTGGTAAAAAGAATAAACGAAAAAAATTAAAACAAAAATATTTCTTACTTTAATTCAACTGTATATATAGAAACAAAAAAATAGTCTGCAACACGATCATCATTGATTTGCATATAGAAAATGAAAATGTCAATATAAAAGGAATATCTAGAGAATAAAGAATACAAAAAATGCAGTAAAGAAATTCATTCAATAAAGTTAATGATCAATGGAAAAAAAAGATAATTTAGTAGTATATATAATTTTAGGAATGTATATGAGAGAGATTAAGAAGTTAGAACTCTACTCATACTCAAATTTCATTTAAATTCAAATTTAAATATCATATCAATTTTTGAAAGAAGAACTTTTTATTATTCTTTCTTATTCTTATTTTTTAAATACAATGAATATTTTTCTCCCAAGATTTATATTTGAATTGAGAGAAATATTTTAAATAAAATGATGTTTTTTCATTTTCTTGTCTACATATATTTCTCGTTTTTTTCTTGTTCATCTTTTTTTTTTGGTTCTTTTATTATTTTTCTATTATTATTGTTATTATTATTATTTATTTATGTTTATTACTGCTACTATTATTACTATTAGTTTTACTATTAGTATTATTATTAGTTAGTTAATTAGCTAGTTATTTTAAATATATAATATAAAAATATGAAAACTTTTCAGAAAAAGTCAGAGTAGATTGTTGATAATGTTGGAACGAGATATAAAGATTGAACTCCTTCAAGTATGTATGTATGTATATATATATATGTATATATATATATATCATGCCCCAGGAGGGTACCCTAAGCGTAATTGGCACTTGGAAACTATTGCTAGTCCCAAGCAAACCACCTAGTCCCATCACACTCATTCAATCAATGAATTGGCGGAGGATGATACATAATAATAACCTTTGCCATCAGTGGGCAATAAGACCTTTCAACTATGTCTATCAAATAAAGCGGGATAAACGAAGTAACTCAGTTTAAAACGGAAATGGGGGGGGGGGGAGAAGGACCCTAATCATCATCTATTAGCCAATACAACTACTGTCTCAGAAGGTACCATGACAGACCATGACTACCACAATCAAATGAAATAACTCAACTGAAATAAAGAAAGAATCATCCTCTGAATGTAGGGGAGGACTCACCACTCTCTGAAATCAAATAGCTCTGAACCTCAGTGATTCGCCTACTGAAGTCCTCTATCTACTAAATCTGCATCACAAAACGATGCAGTGCGAAAGGGGCGTTAGTATATGGAATGTACTGTATGTAAAATGGGCTAATGTAAACAGTATAGGCAAGACAGTATAATATGACATCAACTCATCTATTACTCAATCTCAACTAAGCATAAGGAATAGGACATTACCACATCACCATTAGTCAAGACTCATACTATCACATCAACATTAGAGTACTAACAACATGGGACCTATCTGGAAGTTTCTCGGATCTACACCCATCACCTATGAGCCAGTGGTTGTACAACGAAGTGATGTCATTTGCGGCATCCGCCCAGTACCTTATCGGGGTAAAAAGGCGTACATCTGTTGGTTTATAATAATGTCAAGTCCTCTTTTGGGACTAAGGAAACATCCATTGCTCATGGTTCAATCCTATTCTATGCTAGCCACATAGTTAATGAGTGCGAATGGGACTCACTCTTACTCATTTTCAGTGCTCAATACTCCTCCTAGGATTCAACATGCTCATGAACATCAACATCAATGTTTCTAATCGTTTAGTCCCTTTTGGAGAAAGGCTCAACTCATCTCATCATCTCTCAACTCGGGAAAATTATGAACATGCTTTAAAACCCAAGTGTAACCACCTAAAGACTCTAAGGGTCTCACCCTCTATCAATTCCAGCAACATAATCATCAGTACTCACTCAAATCAAGACCTAGATCACAACAATTAGTCACAATTATGTTCTCAAGGCTCTAGACATTAACCCCTAGGTTCATTCATGGCATCTTTGGCAGTAAAACATGTAGAGTTTATATAATAGTCCAGGTAAAGAATTTAAACAACTAGTTCGAATTATGATGATCATCAATTTCAGAAAATTTAATGAAGTAAAAAATGGTTTTCAAGATACATTAAAGATTTTTATTCAACAAGACCCATCACTTTCAATTTCTTCAACCTAATTCAATCATAAGAGCACATGGGAGAATAATTTCATGTTCTGGGTAGCCTTTACATACCTAGGATGAAGATGGTACTAATCTTCAATAAGAATTTGACTTGAAATTTGGAAATCCTCAATCCCCTTCTTGCTATCTCTCTCAGAAACTTTAACGCACTTAGAACTAGGAAAATATGGATGTTTGAAACCCTTTGTACGAATAAAACGAGTTAAAATATGTTTTGGGTATTAAAATAGGTTGGAAATACCCAAAATACCCTTCCTAAAATTAAAAGAAAACTCGTCACAAAAATTACACTAGTCCGCGATGCGAACCCATTGCACCAGTGTATTTTTGAGAATTTCAATCTCCGTCGGAAATGAGGAAAAAACATAAGTGTGCGTTCGCGATAGGTCTACGTCGAGGCCCTGTCATGCACCCTCACTGTTTTTGGTTAAACATGCGAAATTTATTTTCAACCCAATTACTCTAAAATTAGGTCGAGGCCATTCTCCCACTCGATTTTTCACGCTGATCGCAAATCCGATTTCGAATTTTCCACCAGAGCTCTGGAAGATGCATTATGTGCATGATTACGTTCTAGAGGCATTTTAGTAAATTTTATGGGGTGTTAATCATCTCCCTCTTGGGATCATTCATCTCCGAATGATAAGTAAAGGCAGAATAAAGCACCACTAGACTTAAAACTCATCTCACTCTTCACTTGAGAATCCTTGAACCCTCAACTATCCATCACGTATCTACATCTTTATCTTAGACTCAACAATAGAATTAGCACAACAACTTGAGAATGGGAACTTTAATAGCGTTAAGGATAGGGATATTACCTTCGATATCATCATCATTCAACACGAATAGGTGCAGGAATTTGATTTTCATCGCTTCCTCAGCTTCCCATGTATCTTCCTTCACAAATTGGTTCCTCCATAGAACTCCGACAGAGGCTATCTCCTTATTCCTTAGCTTGCGGACTTGTTGATCAAGGATTTGGACTAAAATTTCTTCGTAGGACAAGCTATCCTTCACTCATTTGAAACGCCTGAAAAGTGCTCAAAAAGATGCGCCTCAAAAATTCCAAATTCGTAATTTCCATATATCTCTAAATCTGTGCATGATATACAAAATTTGACTTCACATTCGTGATCAGGGGCAAAATTGAGTGGGAAGTGGGTATAACCCCGATTTAGAGGAACCATATCAAAATGTGATTTTCCAAAGTTGGCGAAAAATAGAATCGATCTGCGCCCCTGGCGCGGCGCTGCTAGGGCACGGACCAATACATTTTGTTGCTTGTTTTCTTTACTTCAGTCCAAGGACTCGAAGTCTTGGGCCTAAGCCTTCGCATGCGTAAAAACACCTATACTTAATCATTTTTCAACCCCATATCATTCAAGACATTGCCCAAAACCCTTTCTAACACTTAGCTAAATATTTTCACCCAAATGCAAGTGTTTTAAACTCATTTCCGGATTCAAGAAGTTCATTCAACCATCAAGTTCTCATTCAAATCTTCATCAAGGAAATCTCCAAAATTGAGGTATGTGGGTTACAACCATTGGGTCCTTTCGCCCATGGTGCCCAACCTTCCTTTTTATGTAAATTGCATATTTTCAAGTTGATTTATCTTTGGGTACTTCTTAATATGAATTGATTATGTACTATGTTGGGGTTTTCATGAAATGTGGATTGTTTAAGCATGTTTGAGTTATGAATCTATGTTCTATGATGAGATTTGATGAGGAATTTCAATGTATCTTGCAGAGGGTGTTACCATGTGTTGGTGGGTTGATTTACATTAAATTTTCTCACATGATTTCACTCTTGAATTGCATGTTTTTTAACAAGAATTACACACTCACCAAATGTTTGATAAAATGTCTGGTTAAGGGTTCTTGAGTTATTGATGATCTAATGTATGGCCTATGGATCAAGTGACCTTATTGTGATGAAAGGAATATATATATGTGTTGATTTCTTGAAAATTATCTATAGTTTTGCAAGTTGATCACACTTGGTTGAAGGGGTGATATGCCTCAACCACTTTGATGGGCGGTGGTATGCCCATCTACCATATTGAGGGGTATATATCTTGACCACTTTGATGGCGGGTGGTATGCCAATCTACCATGTTGAAGGATATATACCTTGACCACTTTGATAGGGCATGGTATGCCCATCGACCATATTGAAGGGTATATACGTTGGCCACTTTGATGGTGGTGGTATGCCTATCTACCAATTGAGAGGTAGATTCCTCAATCACTTCCCAAAGGGGTGGTATGCCTTGGATTCCAAGTACTAGTTTGTTTGGTATATGATGTTGTCCTCTTCCTACACATGCATTATGTTCTAATCAAGTATGTTTTACTTCAAGCATTGATCATGCATGCCATATTGTAATCATACTACCCATTGCGTATGTGTATGCATTTTTATTATGTTGCGTACCCCTCTTGTTGCATTGCATCCTACATACTTTGTACATTCAAACATACTAGCACATACTCTATGCCTACATGATGTTACCATGTAGGAACCGGAGCTGTTCATGTTCATCCTCCTCATGGCTAGTTGTGACATCTTTGAAGATAAGCTATTGGTGAGTCCTCAAAGTTCAGGGACCTTAGCTATGCTACTCTTTCCTTTGTCATTTTTTAATTGTTGAACTCTTTACACTGTAAGAGTGAGCCCGAAAAGTGTCTTGGCCCCTGCTCAAGTCTATATTTAGAGGTGTTGTTTGACAAGTGATAAAATTATACTTTGAGATTTGACTATTTATGAATTATGCTATTAAAGACTTCCTCTTAGTCCCTTAGCCTTTTTTTATGCTTTCTTGTTGTTGTTCACATACTTCCGCGACCAAGTATGTGTAATGATATGCTAAAATTCTTATTTAGAGTCCCTTCAGGTTCCCTATTCGCCGTGTCACGTCTACTCCCTAGGCTTGGGTCGTGACAAACTTGGTATTAAAGCACTAGGTTGTTAATAGTCCTCGGCGTCCAACACAATGCTTTGATTAGAGTCTTATTCATGGTTGTGAAGTGCACCACAATTATGAGTAAGAGGCTATGAGGCATTTTAGGAAATGTTTCCCTTCTTGTTGATCTATGTCATGCTATAGAATTTAAGGTAAAGCTTTCCCCTAATAAAGGTTCTTTGCTATTTTAGATTATGCCTATCCCGAGAAGAAGAAGAGCTCATACACTCGAAGAACAATCATCTCATGAAGAGTTTCGAGATGCTATTGCCATGTTAGCTCAAGTCATCGCTAATCAAATCAACCAAGGGGCCCAAGCCACTCATCTTCCTACTCCGGCATCTAGAGTGAGGGACTTCATGAGGATGAACTCCCCGCAGTTCCATGGGTCTAAAGTGGATGAGGATCCTCAAGAATTTATTGATAAGGTGTACAAAGTGTTTTCTATTATGGGGGTTAGATCGGAGGAGAAGGCGGAGTTGGCAGCTTACCAACTCAACGAAGTGGCCCAAATATGGTTTACTCAATGGAAGGAGAAGGGGAACAAGATATTAAAGCGGCATTTCTCAACCGATTCTTCCCTCTTGAGCTAAGGGAGGCTTAAATAATGGAATCCATGAATCTAAAGCAAGGTTATATGAGTGTGAGGGAGTATACCCTCAAGTTCAATCAACTCTCTAAATATGCTACATAATTGATGGCCGAGCCAAGGTCTAGGATGAACAAGTTTGTGATGGGTACACCTGATTTGGTGAATGAGGAGTGTCGTGCTGCCATGTTGATACGTGATGTGGACTTGTCCCGCCTCATGACTTATGCCAGACAATTGGATGGGGAAAAGTTGAGAAAAAGACGAATGAGTGAGGCCAAAAAGGCCTGTTTTGAAGGTAGATTCCAAAGTCCCAAGGGTGGTCGGTTTCATCAAGGCCAAAGTTTTTCCAACGCTCCTAATAGAAGGTTTACTTATGACAATCCAAGGGTCCAAGGTGGTGGTGGTTTGGTGCCTAATGCTATGTGCCCAAATTATGGTAGAGGCCATAATGATCCATGTTTGAATTATACTAATGCTTGTTATGGGTGCGGTGAAGTGTATCATAAGGTGATGGATTGTCTTCGCAATTAACAAAAGGGCAGAGATGGCCATCCACTAGGCGAAGGTGCAAATGCAGTTCCTAGGGGAAGAGGTAGCTAACAAGGTGGTGCCCTAAGGCACAATTAGTTCTATACTCTTCAAGGGAGGCAAAGGGGAGATGAGATGTCCAATGTCATCACCGGTATGTTAAAAGTCTTTGATTTGGATGTGTATGCATTGATAGACCCAGGTGCCACTCTTTCTTTTGTTACTCCTTTTGTTGTCAAAAAGTTTCATGTTAAACCCGAATTGTTGGGTGACCCATATGAGGTTCTACTTCCGTTGGTGCATCCATTGTTACTATAAGGGTCTATAGAAATGGTCCCACATTCATTTTGCATAAAATATTGCCTTATCATTTGGTTGTGTTGGATATGGTGGATTTTGATGTCATTCTTTAGATGGATTGGTTGCATGCATATTATGCTTCTATTGATTGTAAAACCTGTAGGGTCAAACTCCAATTTCCTAATGAACTCGTCCTTGAGTGGGAGAGTCATGATGTGGTGCTCAAAAATAGATTCATTTCTTGCATTAAAGCTCAAAAGTTCATTTGTAAGGGCTATCTCTATCATCTTATGAGGGTTAGGGATGTTGAGTCCAAATCCCTTCCTATAGAGTCGATCCCGGTGGTTAATGAGTTCCTTGATGCCTTTTCTAGTGAGCTTCCCAGTGTTCCTCCCCATAAGGAAACAAATTTTAGAATAGACCTCCTTCCCGATACTCAACCCATTTCTATTCCCCCTTACTGTATGGCCCCGGAGGAGTTAAAGAAGTTGAAGGAGCAATTGAGGGATTTATTGGACAAGGGTTTTATTAAGCCTAGCCAATCACCTTGGGGTGCACCGGTGTTGTTTGTAAAGAAGAGGGACGGTTCTCTTAGGATGTGTATTGATTACCAACAACTTAATAGGGTTACCATAAAGAATAAGTACCCTCTACCAAAGATTGATGATCTTTTTGACCAACTTGATGGGGCTAGTCACTTATCTAAGATTGACCTTCGGTCCGGGTATCATCAAATGAAGGTGAGGGAGTATGACATTCCTAAGATGGCCTTCCGGACTACGTATGGGTAGTATGAGTTTGTGGTTATGTGCTTTAGGTTGACTAATGCATTGGCTATCTTCATGAATCTTATGAATAGGGTCTTTATACCCTACCTTGATTTGTTTATGGTGGTACTTGTTGATGATATGTTGATCTATTCCCATAGTGAGGAGGAGCATGTGGATCACTTGAGGGTGGTGTTGTAAATCTTGAGGGAAGAGAAGTTGTATACCAAATATGAAAATGTGAGTTTTGGTTAAAAGAGGTTTGCTTTCTAGGTCATGTGGTGTCGGGTGATGGTATTAAGGTGGATCCTAAAAAGATGGAGTTGATTAGAAATTGGCCTAGACCTTTGACTCCATCAGACATTAGAAGTTTCTTGGGCTTAGTGGGTTACTACCAGAGGTTTGTTAGTGGCTTCTCTTCTATTGCTTCTCCCATGACCAAGTTAACCCAAAAGAAGGCTAACTTTGTGTGGACCAATGAGTGTGAAAAGAGTTCCCAAACTTTGAAAGATAAGCTTGTGTCCGCTCCTATCTTGTCTCTACCAGAAGGGTTGGAAGGGTTTGTTGTGTATTGTGATGCCTCAAGAATTGGTTTGGGTTGTGTTTTGATGCAAAATGGTAAGGTGATAGCTTATACCTCTAGATAAGTTAAGGTGCATGAAAAGAATTATCCTACCCATGATCTTGAATTGGCTGTTATAGTATTTGCTTTGAAAATTTGGCGTCATTACTTGTATGGGTTGATGTGTTTACCAAACATAAGTGTCTCCAACATGTGTTCACACAAAAAATCTCAACTTGAGATGAAGAAGGTGGTTAGAGCTTCTTAAGGACTATGATATGAGTGTGCATTATCATTGCGATAAGGCTAATGTTGTGTCCGATGCTTTGAGTAGGGTATTTATGGGTAGCCTAGATCATGTTGATGATGGTGGCTAGAGAGGTCCATCGGTTGGCTAGATTGGGAGTTAGGTTAGAGGATGTTGACAATGGTGGGGTAGTGGTTGTTGATAGTTCTAAATCTTCATTGATTGAGGGGGTGAAGGCAAGACAAGACCTTGACGCTGCTTTATTAGAGTTGAAGGCCTTGGTGAGAGATGGTAAGGTGGAGGTTTTCTCCCAAGGGGGAAATGGTGCCCTTAGGTACCAAGGTATTGTGTGTTCCTAGTGTAGATGACTTGAAAGAGAAGATTCTTGATGAGGCTCAAAATTCTTCATATTCTATTCACCTTGACTCTACAAAGATGTATAGAGATTTAAGGAAGTGTTTTGGTGGGGTGACATAAAGAGAGTTATTGCTAAGTTTGTATCCGATTGCCATAATTTCCAACAAGTGAAACCTGAGCATCAAAGGTTGGGTGGCCTAGCCCAAGATATAGAGAATCCTACATGGACATGGGAGGAAATTAACATGGACTTTGTGGTTTGGTTTCCTAAGACTAGAAAGAATTTTGATTCTATTTGGGTTGTGGTTGATAAAATGACAAAGTCGGCTCATTTCCTACCGGTTAAAACTCCTTATGGTGCCGAAGATTATGCTAGATTGGACATCCATAATTTGGTTAGATTGCATGGATTACCTTTGTCTATCATATCAGATCGTGGTGCTCAATTCAATTCACACTTTTAGAGATCCTTCCAAAGAGGTCTTGGTACCAGTGTTAAGCTTAGCACAGTCTTTCACCCGTAAATGGATGGCCAAGTCGAAATACCTATCCAAACTCATGAGGATATGCTTAGAGCTTGTGTTTTGGAGTTTAAGGGTAGTTGGGATGATCACCTTCCACTAATTGAGTTTGCTTACAATAATAGTTATCATTCAAGCATTGGTATGGCTCCTTTTGAGGCTCTCTATGGTAGACATTGTAGATCCCAGGTTGGATTGTTCTAGGTGGGAGAGATGGCTATGTTGGGTCCGGATCTTGTTATGGAGGCCATGGAGAAGGTGAGGATGATAAGGGGAAGGTTTAAAATAGCCCAAAGTTGGCAAAAGTCCTATGCAGATGTGAGGAGAAAGGATCTTGAATTTAAGATTGGTGACTGGGTCTACTTGAAGGTCTCAACCATTAAGGTTGTGGTTCGTTTTTGTAAAAAGGGTAAGTTGAGTCTAAGATTTGGGGGTCCTTTTAGATTGTTGAGGAGGATTGGTAAGTTGGCCTATCATTGGAGTTGCCCAATGGCATGAATATGGTTCATCCGGTCTTCCACGTGTCTATGTTGAGGAAGTGTGAGGGTGCCCAACTGCTATTGTGCATCTTGATGTTGTGGGTAATGTTGAAGACAATTTGACTTATGAAGAGGCCCCACTAGAAATTTTAAATAGACAAGTGAAGAAGTTGAGGAACAAAGATTTTGCTTTTGTCAAGGTCCTTTGAAGAAACTAACAAGTTGAGAGTGCTACATGGGAAGCCGAGGCGAATATGCAAAAGCGATATCCCTATATCTTCCATTCTACTCAAGCCTAAGGTACTAATTTAAGTCCCCTATGTGATTTCTAGTCTTAAGTTTCAGCCCTTATTTCATTGTATGCATTCATGTTTATGTTGACAAGTTCATTGTGATGTCGACACTTATGTTGGGATTTTTTAAATGGTCTTTTATTGCATTTGTTGCATTCATGTGTTGGGTTAAAATTATCTTCATTACTTCTCTCATGTATCTTTAATTGAAATTCTAGGATGAATGTTCCCAAAAGGGAGATATTGAAACGCACCAAAAGTACCCGAAAATGTGCCTCGGAAATTTCCAAATTCCTAATTTCCATATATCTTCAAATTTGTGCGTGATACAGAAAATTCGACTTCAAACATTCATGATCAGGGGCAAAATTGAGTGGAAAATGGGTATAACCCCAATTTTAGAGCAACCGTATCAAAATTTGATTTTCCAAAGCTGGCAAAAAATAGAATCGATCTGCGTCCCTGGCGTGACGCGGCCAGGGCGAGGACCAGTACATTCTTTTGCCTATTCTTTACTTCGGTCCAAGGCTTGGGATCTTGGGTCTAAGCCTTCCTATGCCTAAAAACATCTATAAATAGTTATTTTTCATCCCCATATCATTCAAGACATTCCCCAAAACCCTCTCTAACACTTAGCCAAATATTTTCACCCAAATGCAAGTGTTTCAAACTCGTTTCCAGATTCAAGAAATCCATTCAAGCTTCAGGTTCTCATTCAAATCTTCATCAAGGAAATCTCCAAAGTTGAGGTATGTGGGTTTCAATCATTGGGTCCTTTCACCTATGGTGCCCAACCTTCCTTTTAATTTAACTACATGTTTTCAAGTTGATTTATCTATGGGTACTTCTTACTAAGAATTGATTATAAACTATGTTAGGGCTTTCATGAAATGTGGCCTATTTAAGCATATTTGAGCTATGAACCTATGTTCTATGATGAGATTTAATGAGAGGCTTCAATGTATCTTGCATGAGGGTGTTACAAAGTGTTGGTGGGTTGATTTATATTAAGTTTCCTCACATGATTTCACTCTTGAATTGCATGATTTTGAACAAGCATTACACACCCACCAAGTGTTTGAAGAAATGTCCAGTTAAGGGTTCTTAAGTAATTGATGATCTAATGCATGACCTATACATCAAGTGACCTTATGGTGATGAAAGGAATGTATTTATGTGTTCATTTCATGAAAAGTATCTATAGTGTTGCAAGTTGACCACACCTTGTTGACGGGGTGATATGCCTCAACCACTTTGATGGGGGGTGGTATAATCATCTACCATGTTGAGGGGTATATACCTTGACCACTTTGATGGGGGGTGGTATGCCCATCTACGATATTGAGGGTATATACCTTGACCACTTTGATGGGGGTTGGTATGCCCATCTACCATATTGAGGGGTATATACCTTGGCCACTTTGATGGGGGGTGATATGCCCATCTACCGATTGAGGGGTAGATTCCTCAATCACTTTGATGGGGGTGGTATGCCTATCTATCAATGAGGGGTAGATTCCTCAATCACATCCCTAGGGGGTGGTATGCCTTGGATTCCAAGTACTAGTTTGCTTAGTCTATGATGTTGGTCTCTTCCTACACATATATTATGTTCTATACAAGCATGTTTTACATCTAGCATTCATCATGAACGTCATATTGTAATCATATTTTCCATTGCCTATGTCTATGTATTTTGATTATGTATCTCTTATTGCATTGCATCCTACATACTTAATACATTCAAATGTACTAAAGCATACTCTATGCCTACATGATGTTACAATGTAGGAACCGGAGCTCCTCACGATCATCCTCCCCATGGCTAGTTGTGACATCTTTGAAGATAAGCTATTGGTGAGTCCTCAAAGTTCTAGGACCCTAGCTATGCTACTCTTTCCTTTGTCATTTCTTAATGTTGAATTATTTACACTATGAGGCTGAGCCCGGAAAGTGTCTTAGCCCCCACTCAAGTCTATATTTAGAGATGTTGTTTGACAAGTGATGAAATTATTCTTTGAGATTTGACTCTTTATGATTATACTTTT
>JAPFFP010039309.1:0-15075 GCA_026153255.1 Solanum medicagineum | reverse complement strand
CCAATCTGGATGTACCCTCCGACCACCATTTAGCACTGGGAATCTACTTTGACTTAGTTAGTTTACGGGGTCTAACATCTTCAAAATAATAAACTTATACCATGAATATGTATTCGATAAACTTATTCCATAAATAAGTATTTCATAAACTTATAATAAGTATTCTGTAAAATTACGCTATGAATAAATATTCCATAAACTTATACCATGAATATGTGGTTTATATATAATAATAATTGACTTTGAAAATAAGGAATGATATTAAAATAATACTATAAATATTGATTATAGTAGAGATAAAATATTTGGCTAGAATATTTTATATTATATAGACTAGAGAGAGAAGAATATTTGGTATTCTTTTTATAATATTTTATTAATGATTAAAAAGAATTCCTTAATTTAAGGTAAACGGATAATATGTTATAGCATTAAATTAGGGATTATGATTATCTTTTCTGATTATTTAAAACTGCTATATACGTAAAATAAACTTTCATATTTGTAATATTTAAAAAATTCTATTATTCATATAATTAAGTCATAAAGATGGTCTTTCCAAGTAATTTTCCCATTAAAAAAGGCTTGAGGTGCCACAATACAACTTATTGAGCCAAGCCCAAACCTTTCTTCAAACTATTCACAAGAGCAAAAACTGGGCTCTTAAGCAAAGTTGGCCCAAGTCCTCCATTCCAAAATGGATAAACACAATCCCACTGGATTAGGTCTTAATTATGTGCCTTTCCATGAATTTTCAAAATTATTATTCCTGTCAAATTTCAATTCTCAAATAAACGTATTTGTTGTGTTTAGATACATGTATCACAAATATATAGGATCAAAATAAGATGTAATTTATTTCCAATATATTATATTTAAGAGGATTCACATGTATTCGGAATACATTTACTCTTTCTCTTACACACACCTTTCTCTACTCTCTCTCACCTCTCTCCCTCCCTCCCTCGCCTCTCTCCAGCCCTATATGTCTATTTCAAAATGTATTTGATATCTCAAATACATGTATCAAGTGTGATTTGCATCTATATGGAATACACCTTGCTTTTCTCCTCTCTTAGATGCTTCTCTCTCTTTCTTGCTCGCTTATCTATCTCTCTCACTTGCCTCTTCCTATATATTTGTATTTCAGAGTGTATCTGGCAGTAAAAATATATTTATCTTGGTGTATCTAACTTGAAATCAAGTATGAAATTATTAATTAATGAGAGAATGAATAATTGTTTTAAGCTATAGGGAGAATTAATAAATATGGTATGAATATTTGTATAATTAGGTAGTTTTTTCTTCTAAAATCAAGACAAATAAAGGTATAGATTTTTACATACTACTTTACTTCACAAGTCCAAATATATTATGTTTACCTCCTACTCAGAGCCTGTTTGAATTGACTTTTGATTTATGACTAATGACTTATAAGCCTAAAGTCATATGTTAGGATTTCTAACTTATGATTTTTGACTTATTTTGTTATTTTGTCTCTTAAATGTACTTAAAATAAGTCAATCCAAATGGACACTTCTATTTTCACTTGTCATATACCTTATACATCCATGCTATTTCATATACTCTATACATATACTGCTATTTTATATACACGTTTTCATATACCTCTCATCACCTACATATTTTCTTATATCCATATTATTCCATACTTCTTACATATCATTTTATATACACCAATATATCATTTCTTGTATAATACATACCCCTTATATATATCATACACATACTCCTGATTTCAATTTGTATTTGCCATTTCTTTCACTTGACTTTATAAAAACATTTTCCTTGCTTCTCTTTTCGTCATACAAATGAAATATACAAACACCTTCTCGTTCAATTAGATCAAGTTTAAGGAACTCCCTTTGGATAGTTCTTAATAAAATAAGTTAAAAAAAAAATCTTACTTAGAATTATTGATTTCTCAAAATTAAAGAATTCACATTTCAAGACTAATAAATTTCATAATATACTTTTATAGAAGTTAAGTCATGACTCTAAATCATTTTTAAAACCTGATAAACAAGGCATTTTTGACCAGTTCAAAATTAGGGTATGTGTGGGGGTGATTTGGTGTGAGGAATAAAAATAAATAATCATTGTATAATAAAATAGCAAAGGGATAAAATTTTGGTATCATGTTTAGTTGCTACCGTAGTGATGGAATAAGTTATCACATACACACATGGTGGGATAGATAATCCCAATAACTAATCCAAGTTCTCACTAACCAAACGATCCCAGTAATAAATCTCTAGTGATGCTGAGTGAGTGTTAATGAATAGAGATACCCATGAAAAAGAGGGATGACGACAGACATGAAACTATG
The DNA here is from genome assembly GCA_026153255.1 of Solanum medicagineum. NCBI lineage: Eukaryota > Viridiplantae > Streptophyta > Magnoliopsida > Solanales > Solanaceae > Solanum > Solanum medicagineum. Next base: position 12,725 of record JAPFFP010039309.1, on the reverse strand, counting down.
AATGGTGTAGAAGAAACCTCGACATATTATTACTTGTCAGTTCCGTGTATATATATATATATGCACAATATAATAATATCTCAGCATTATGTCACAGCTTGCAAAATTAAAGAGGGACAAAAGTCTCAGAAACTGTATTATTGGAACATAACTAAAGTACCAACTATATCACTAAATCCAGGCAGCCATCTATTAATAACGTCCATATATATCTCCAACACTTAATCCAAAACAATGACGACACACGTACATGTATACTCTACCACTACCCAAATTCTAATATAAAGCATTTCCAGTCGCTAATGGATTCAAAATATTAAAAAAGTAAACAACACAAGAATATTTTATATTTGTTATATATACATATATAAAAACTTAAATTTGACGTTATGGGGTGCCACGGCACTCGATGCCTCAGTGAAACAGTTTATATATACATGTATATGTATGAGAAAAATTGTATATATATTAATCCTGCCAACAAAAACGTTATTGAAGCCAGTGGTGAAGGGTTGAATGTGACACCTAAAAGATGAGGGATTGAACTTGACTTGCAGCATGCACTAGTATTTTTTGGCTTCCTCTTTTGGTTACTGCGATGAAAAGCTTCGGCTCTTTCTCTTTTATATTTTTTTTTAATTATACTTTTATTATTCTTTATTATTCAACTTGCTTCGTTTTGATTTTAATTAATTCTTGATTATTTTTGTGTACTTTCACTTTTACTCTGTTGATAAATGTTTCGTGCATGTTCCATATAATTGATCTCTAACAGTTGTTTTGTCGGGGGAGAAGAGCAGGTACCCAATAGGGAACAAGCCTTCCGTTCCCCTTAAATTGCCCAACAGGGTTTATATATATATCCTTTGATAAAAAAAATACAAAATAAAAGATATTACATAATATTATATTAAAATTATTTAAATGTAAAAAAGTTATTTTTATCTTTTATTGAATTCGCACTAAGTGAAGATAAATGGATTGAAGCTACAATTCTTAATCTTTCTCAATTATATATCTGTAATAAAACATATAACAATAAAATATAAATATAATGATATTAATTAGATAGTCTATACATGTTCAAATTTTTAGTTTGGGATGTTTTTTTCTCAACATTTTAAAGAACAAGGCCTCTTCTTTTTAGCAAATATATATATATATATATGACATTCAATCCATTTAAAAAAAAATGGATCCATTTTAAATCTTATGACATTTGAGACCTCTAAATGTTGGATTTGCCTCTATTTGACGTTACGTATCTTTGATCGTACAAGCCAATGATGTAAGAGAGTTTCTAATTGTCACATCTTTAGGATGGCACTACCATGAGTGCATTCATTGTATTGTTTGGTACTTGGGGAGATATGCTCTATATTTCTCTTCAATTTAGTGACATGTATTAAATTGGAAAAATTATTTGCCTATGCTGAGGTCATGTAGGTCACATTATTTTGTATGCTAGTGAATATTGTCTCCAACTTATACTCCACCCAACTTTAATGCTCACTTCCCTTGGGCCAGGAGTTACTGCATGCCCTAATTTACCTTGTACCATGTTTATTAAGGCCATGTAGATACATCTTGCCTTTTCCTTTTTGTTTCAAAATAAAAATAAAAATTGGAGGTAAGAAAAGAAAAACTGGAGAAGGAACTACAAATTAAGAAATCGAATATTCATCAATATGGTAAAATGTCAAATAAATAATCAATTAAACTACTAAGATTGTCCTACTTGGCTTGTCATGCTTGATTGTAGATGCAACGACATACAAGCTACCACTATTAAAAATTAAATTTAGCAACAAATAAATTTTGTAGCTAAACAATAAAATTTATCGCTAATTTTATTTAGCATTAATTTTTGTTAACTATGATATATGAGAAAATTACAGCGGATTAGCAACTACGTTCCTGGCTACATTTTTTGTTTTTTGTCACCAAGGCCAAAGCCATATACTAGTTTTTATTATTGTTAGATGGAAATATATTAGTACATGCAATGCAATGATGCTTCGCAGAGAATAATCAAATTTGTACCCCCATGCTGCTAGTGAATCAGGTTCAATAAGTAGTACCAACACACACAAAGAAAATAGTAAAGTTAACAAACACTTAAAAACTCTTTGCTCTAGAGAGAAACAATCACTACCTATACTAGTAGGATTTTAACAATTTTCACTAACTTCAAACGAGCAAAGTTAACGTACAACTCACTCTATAAACTCAACTATTGAGAGTCAAACCCACTCTCAATTACAACTCACTCAAAGAAAAAACAACTTCTTACAATATTTTTTCCTAAATAAAGATTCTAAGAAGATTGTCAAGAAGAATTGAACAATTAAGAAAACCTAACTCTAGATCTTGCTTGAATGCTCTCGCCAAGTGCCCGTGCTCTTACTTGAATGCTCTCACAGTTTTCCAATTGCAAAAGTTATGTCTCATAATGTTGAAGATTGTATTTATATTAAACCCTAGAGACCTTCCATGTATGACTCCTATGTTGAGTAAGGCACACACTTCTTTTCCTCAAAGGAATCCTTTTCTTGATTGCCTTCCTTTATTGAGTTCCTGCTCTGATTTGGTTTCCTTATAAACCAATCTTTCTTTAATTTGGACTGAGCCTTCCATCCACTGGTGCAGCTCTGAAAACCTGGTTTCGTTTGTCATCATCAAAACAGTTCAAATGCACCTGCCAGAACCCAACAAATTCTCCCTTTTTGATGATGGCAAACACTGTAATTGCTTCTTCTACAACACCATCTTCCCCCTTTTGGCATATCAAAAAGAAATGAGGCAGACCTGAAAAAAATTGATAGACGGGATAAATAAGCACAAGGGCCTAAGGCACAATAGGCACAACATATCAAAAACTAAGGATATTAGCCATCCACACATAGCAACGATATAGCACAAGAAAAATCATGCACAATAATATACAACAAAACAGGGTGGCTTCAAGCCTACCAATATCAACAGCCAAGCCAAAATATATGCATGATACCAAAACGAAAAGAGATTGTCTGGAGTTAACAAAAAACAATTAAGGAACGCGGGTAGAGGGGGTAGGAGAGCCTAGCATCCTAAGGAAGGTGTCCACCCGGGCATTATGGTCCTACTTCTGACTAATGAATTGATCCTTTAGACGTCTTGCTTTAGCTCGGGACTCCTCTAGCTTCTCAATCAGGTCCTCAACTTCCTCCTGAAGGCAAACTTGCTCCCCTCGAGCAGCCCAAAGATCAAGCATCATCTGCGACATTAGGCTAGCAGCCTTGGGAGGTGTAGGAGCAACAACTGATATCGGTTAAACACTCACACTCCTAAGCAGTCGCCTTGTCGATCATGTTCTTCTCAGTCAAGGTACGACCTGCACTAACTGGGACCTAGAACACCCTGAACACATAGATCAGCAAATTCCCAAAAGCCAGATGATGAGGGGCTTGAGCAGGATCAACAATGCAGGCCATATGCCGAACCATCAAAGTAGGCTAGTCGATTGGTTCCTCGAGGTCGATGGCATAGGCCAGACCTATGTCCCTGTAGCTTGCCTTATGTCGACGTTCCCCACGCGGCAAAATACCCTTGTGAACCAATTCAAATAGCAACTTCAAGAATAGGGGCATCTCACTCTTCAAAACTTTGCGCGAAGTGTTAGTGACCCACCCTTGAGTGAAGCAGAGGTAAGCACACAGTCCTTATCCTTATCCCAGACATACTCCGCCAAGCCAACAAATCGAATTTGCTAAATCTTGACCAAACGCACCTTGTCAAAAACCAGTTCCACGCCACGGACTTTTGAAGTGGCTATATTACCTTCCAAAACAAATAGATTAGTATAGAACTCCACAACTTCTCCTTGTACACCAGAAGATACGTATCTAGAAGCAAATGCATCCAGTTTTATGCATTAAGTTTGGCGCACAAATTTTCAATTTATAGAAATTGACAAACCTCCTAGTGTATAGCTCGGCCCGTTAGAACCACTTTAGCAGTAAACTACCTCTCCTTCCCAATGGCCAAAAAGCGAGCCTGATGCTTGTTACAATTGGGGGAAATCTGCGCAGAGGCAGGAGAACCAGGCACAAGGGACCCCACCAGAGAAGAAGCAACATGGACAGGAGATGAATGGGTGACAAGCACCTTACCTTTGCGGAGACGTTTTCGACTAGTGGTCGCTGGAGTACAGGCGGAAGCACATTTCTTGCTTTGAGTCATGGGACCCCTAGGACTGCTTGAGGATAGACCAGAGGAAGGAACCTTAGTCGCAGGACTTTGAACAGGGTGACGACGAACAGATGCAAGATGAATGTCTTCTTCAAAGTCAGCCTCATTAGGTGGAGAAAGAGTACAAGGGGGACTTGTGACACAAGCCTGGAAGGCGGTGGCATATTGCCAAATGTAAAAGAGGAGGAGGAAGATTCATGGTTGGGAATGGAAAGATCAACTGGCATCCGATAGGGTTTTGGCATACTAAGTGGCGAACGCGAAGGGTAATGGGGAAGCTCGGGAGATGAAGAAGGGGTGAAGACAGGTTGTGGTGGTGGAGGTGGAAGGGTGGTGGTGGTGGGTTTTCGTGGGAGGTGGCTCTGAGCGATGGTGGGGGCGACTGGAAGTATACTGACGAAGGGGGGAGGGGAGTTCCCTCTGAGACAGGTCCTAGGGTGGCGAAGGCATCATGGAATTGGAGTCTGTGTCGAAGTAAGAGACGAGGATGGCTATGCCATTTTGATTTTCTTGATCGGACTATTCTTTCTAAAAAAAAGGAAAGGTTTTCTTGGAAAGGAAGTGAGAAAGAATTGGGGGAATGGATGTTTTAAATGAGGCATGGGAAATGTGAAACGATGATAATGAATGATTGACGCGACGCTTCTAACTTTGTGCGGAGGAACTGCTAAAATCCCAAGAGAGGTTATCATTGATGTGCAGAGATGTAGGGGTTCCTGCCAAAACAAAAGTCAACATATAGACCTAGGGAAGAACCAGGTTCTGCAAGAGAGAATCCAAACTATTTTTCAATTATAACATGCATAAATCATGACTATCATATATATATATATATATGTGATGAGAGAAGCGTACATATGCCACTGATGAAGGCAACAAGGTGTAACTGCAACCATATGCCGCCTGCGATAAATATTAAGGGTAATATCATTAGTTCCCTGTAAAGGCGTCCTGGAGATACCTATGGACCATGTACCTGCATACAAACTATCATTCCTTTAATACAGATTCTACACTCAATCTAAATGACATGAAGAGGAAAGGGATCAGGTTCTCCTGATTAGGCCTAAGTGAAGACAATTTTTCTCAAAGTGATCTCTAGCTAAGGCCTTGGTGAAAATGTCGACAACATGATCCTCTTTTTTGCAAAACACCATCTCGATGAACCCCTTTTCAACATTGTCCCGCAGGAAGTGATGTCGGACATCGATGTGCTTGGTTCTCATATGATGCACCGGGTTCTTTGCGATGTTTACTACACTTATATTATCACACATGATGGGAATGCAGGTAACACCTACACCAAAGTCCATGAGCCGCTGCTTTATCCACAGAAGTTGAGCACAATATGGTGCGGCAACCACATATTCAGCTTCAACAGTCGAGAGGGCAACTGAATTTTGCTTCTTGGTGGCCCAAGACACAAGGCAACATCCTAGAAAATTTGCCATTCCTGAAGTGTTTTTTTCTATCAATCAGATATCTAGTGTATTCAGCATCGTCAAATCCAACAAGTTCGAATGAGGAGCCTATAGGGTGCCAAAGAACCAGGTCCATTGTCCCTTTAAGATATCGCAAAATCTGTTTCACAGCTTGAAGGTGTGACTCCTTGGGTGCTGATTAGAACCTAGCGCACATACTTACACTGAACACAATGTTAGGTCTGCTAGTTGTCGGGTACAGAAGTGACTCAATCATTCCTCTATACTTGGTGGCATTCACACTAATACCTTCCCCATCTTTGGCGTCAAGCATCCTAAACTTTTTAAGCAGCTCCTTGATGTATTTCTGTTGATGAATAGAGATGCCTTCTAGTGTCTGATTGATTTGAAGGCCTAGAAAGAAGTTTAGTTCTCCCATCATGCTTATCTCAAATTCACTACCCATAAGTTTTGCAAAGTCTGCACCAAGTGCTTCATCTATTCCTCCGAAGATAATGTCATCAACATAGACCTGTTATATGCACATGAGCTTCTTTCTTCCTCAGAAATAGTGTATTATCTATCTTTCTTCTGGAGTAACTATAACTTAAAAAGAAACCTGGACAGCCTATCGCACCATGCACGGGGAGTCTGTTTAAGCCCATATAACGCCTTGGCCTACTTGTATACATAGTTGGGGGTGCTTATGGCTTTTAAAGGCTGGAGGTTGTTCTACATACACCTCTTCCTGCAGGTGCCTATTTAGAAATGCACTCTTGGCATCCATCTAATACAACTTGAATTCCATGTGAGCTGCAAAGGCGATAAGCATTCTGATTGCTTTAATGCATGCCACAGGAGAGAATGTCTCATTGCAGTCGATGACCTCCTCCTAGTTATATCCCTAAACTACTAATCTAGTTTTATTTCTGGTGATACTGCCTTGTTTATCATGCTTTTTTCTGAAGACCTATTTAGTTCCGACTATGGAGCGATGTTCTAGAGGGGGGACCAGGTGCCACATCTTTCTTCGTTCAAATTAAAGCAATTCTTCCCGCATAACCGATATCTATTCTTTGTCCAGTAGTATCTCCTTAACATTTTTAGGTTCCACAAGGGAGACATACATAGAGAAAGCACACATATTTCTAAGCTTTGATCTGATAGATAGCCCCAAGTCCAGATAGGTCAACAGATTTTCCAGAGAGTGTGAGCTCTTGTACTTCTAGTTATGTCCTGGATCCTCAGTAGAAGGATTATTACTTATAGTGTCTAAGGGACCAGTATCAGTAGGATGAGATGTTCCAGGTGTGTCATCTCCATTTTGAGGGACAACCTCAAAAGGTGTCTCTCTCTCTACATTCCCTTGAGCCGGCTACTAGTCTGCTCCCTGTCATCCTCATCATCTGACTCTTTTCGGCTTTCAGTTGCTCTTGGCATTTGTACCTGTTCTCGTAAAACTTTCTCGACCATAGGACTAGCCTCATCAGATATAATATGTGCACTTTCTTCAACACATCTAGTTCTTTTATTGTACACCTTATAGGCTTTGCTGTGAGAGAAGTACTCAATGAAAAATTCCACTATCACTTTTGGCGTTGAACTTCCCTAGAGCATCCTTTCCATTATTGTGCACATATCATACACAGGCAAAGGAGCAAAGATGGGCTAGGTTTGGTTTTCTTTCTTTTAGTAACTCATAGGAAGCTTTGTTCAAGATAGGTCTAATCATGCATCTGTTGATGAGATAGCAGGCGGTGTTCACTGCCTCAGCCCAAAAGCTCTGTGGAAGATCACTGGCTATCATCATAGTTCTAGCCATATATTCTAGAGTTCTATTCTTTTTTTCCACAACCCCATTTTGCTAGGGAGTTCTGGAGGCTAAGAAGTTGTGAGTAACACCATTTTCTGCACAAAATGTGAGAAACCTAGAGTTCTCAAATTATGTACCATGGTCTGTCATCAAGCTCATCAGATGGTAGTTTAGATTCTTTTGAACCATTTTAGCATACACAACAAACACATCAAAAGTTTCATCCTTGAATTTTAGAAAGAAAGTCCATGTGAACCTTTGAGTAATCATCCGCAAGTACAAAGACATACCTGCTCGCACTTCTGCTTTAGACTCGCATAGGGCCGCAGAGATCCATGTGAACCAGTTCTAGAGTTAGTGCTGATTAGTTCCACTTGTTGCAAGTTGCTCCTAACATGTTTACCTTGAGCATAGGCTCCACACACTTGATCTTCACTAATTTTTCCCTCAGCTAGTCCCAGAACCAGCTCTTTTGAGATAAGTTTGTTGATTCTAGAAAAGCCGGCATATCCTAGCCTTTTGTGCCAAAGTGACAATGCATCATTCATGGCACTAAGGCACTTCATCTCAAGTTGACTAGGTCCATTGATGTCCACCTTGTACACGTTCTTGTGTCTCTTCCCCCTGAGTATGAGCCTCTTAGAGATCGTATTAGTCAGTTTGCATTCTGAAGCCGTGAAAAATACATCATTTCCTTTATCACACATTTGAGAGACACTTAGCAGATTATGTTTCAGCCCCTCCATATAGTAAACATTGTCAATGCATTGGGACATATATGGACCCACCTTTTCGATACCCTTAATTTCACCTTGTTTTCCATTTCCAAAGCCAACATTCCCGCCTAATAAGTCATTCAGTAGAAGAAAGTTGCGTTTGTCTCCTGTCGTGTGTCTGGAGCATGCGCTTTCTAAGTACCACTGCTTCTGTTTTCCTTCTATTGGCTCCTGCACAATTAACATAGGTAAGATTTGGGTACCCAAATCCACTTGGGTCCCTTTTGATTGTAGAAAGGGTGAATAGGATCCCTTTTTGCCCAGGTAGGAAGATCCTTCTTAATTGTTTTAGCCCTAGTGTTTCTAGAAGAGTATCGACTTTCATTATTAAACCAGTTAGATCCAGGTGAATATCTTTTGGCTAACTAGTTCTTGTTAGTTCTAGGGGGATATTTTCTTCTTGTCCTATTTCTATTGCTCTTACGAGGATACCTTTGTCTTGTTCTCCTCCTTTGTCTACCCTTTTCATTGTTCATGTTAATGTAGGAGATACTGCTATCAAGAGCCTTTGAGTTTTTATTGTAGTTATCTCTCAGATGATCGGTCATCCCACACAAGGTCCAAAGGACTCCATGATCTATAGCACGATCCTTGGGTTCCTTGATTTTGAACCCGATTCCATACTTGGTGGTAGACTGACCTTGCTGCATATCATTGATCATTGTAGAGGACTTGGTCCACTTCATGTTGTGCTCTAATTTAGCTTTGGTCTGGTCCAGTTCTTTTAGAAGGACTTCATTATTAGATATGACACCTAGCTCATCCCCAGTGTCTTAACCTTATCTTCCAGGTCTGATTGGGTCTGACTCATAATGCTTTTATCCTTTCTAGAGGACTTAAGACTGTCAATATCCACTTGTAACTTTTGATTGACATTCTCAAGATCAACATTCTCAGTTCTCAACTAAGCATAATCCTCTAGGAGAAGGTCCTTGGAGTCACAAATGGTCAGATAGGCTTCAATCAGGATCTGTGACAAGGATTCAAGCTTTTTCTTTGAGTACAAATGAATCTTAGCTTTAGCTTGTTCAAAACTTACCTTGGTGTCTAATAGTACACTGTCCTGGTCATGAAAACCTGCTCCTTCCATTAGTGTCAGATTCTCTTGCTTGATATCAACCTCGTCAGCCTTGAGATCTGTTAATGTAGTCACCTGTTCCTTGCTACTTTTATCATCAGATTCATCCATAACAACAAGACCAAGGAAGTCATACTTCTCAGGTTCCTCAACAACCATGTGAGATTGGTTTTCAAGTGCCTCACCATCAGATTCTTCACCAAAGTTACTAGCTAGTGCTGCTAAGGCTCTTTGCACTGAGAGATCTGTTTCATGATTTGTCATCCTCCTATCCTTGCGTACATATGGTTTGGCCCTAGTTTCCTTGGGTTTCTCTGGGACATACTTATTGTACTCAAATTCCCAGAGTGGACAAAACTTGATGAAGTGGTCAGGACTTTCACACTTGTGGCATAGTTGTTTCCTCAGATCTTTCTCAGTTGTTCGCTGAGGGGTCCTTCTTTGCCCACTAGTTCCTCTTCGTAGTACCTGTTGGAACTTCTTGGTGATCAAGGCAATGTTTTCTTCCTCGAAATCCTCTTTGCCCACTAGAACCATGTTCTTGTCCTTTCTCTTATTGTTCAATTCCTTCTCCTGACTCTTCTTTAGTTCATAAGTAACCAGAGTTACCATCATCTAATCCATGGTCATGATATCCAAATCCTTGGCTTCAACGATGGCTTCAGCTTTGCTTCCCCAGGATTCACGTAACACACTCAGCAGCTTTCGGATGGCCTTCCCTATAGGAATTACTTCCCCCGAGGAGTAAATCTCATTGACAATAGTAGAGAACCTGATTTCCATCGCCTATATGGTTTCGCCTTCATGCATTCTGAAGAGCTCATACTTTTGGTTAATATTATCAATCTTTACCTTTTTCACTTGAGTGGTTCCTTCATAGGCAACTTGCAGTGTGTCCTAGATTTGTTTAGCATCTTGACAAGATGATATCCTATTGTATTCATCAGGACCAATACCGCAAAATAAGATCTTCTTTGCCTTGACATTGTTCTGAATGACAGTCTTATCAACATCATTTCACTCACTGCGTTCCTTGGGTACTCTTGGAGCACCTGAGGTTGACCCATCTTTCATGGGAATGGTTGGTTCGTTGAGCACAACATTCCAAAGATCAGGGTGTTCTTCCTTAATGTGGTTCATCATTCGAGTTTACCACCATCCGTAATAGTGTCCGTTAAACAGTGGAGGTTTGGAATGAGAAGCTCTTTCTTGTGTTGTGGGTGGGGCCACCATTATCTTTTTAAGGTTGTTAACCTTGTTCCGAAAAGACCTGCTCTAATACAAATTGAAGGGAATTGTACCCGTATGCTGCTAGTGAATCAGGTTCAATAAGTAGTACCAACACGCACAAAGAAAGCAGTAAAGTTAACATGCACTTTATAGTGGAAAATTTTCTTGCTCAAGGGAGAAACAACCACTACCTACGCTAGTAGGATTTCAATAACTTCATTAACTTCGAACGAGAAAAGTCAACTTATAAATCACTCCACAAACTCAACTATTGAGAGTCAAACCCGCTCTCAACTACAACTCACTCAAAGAACAAATAACTTCTTATAATATTTGTCCCTAAACAAAGATTCTAAGAAGATTGTCAAACAGACTTGAACAATCAAAAAAACCTAACTCTAGATCTTGCTTGAATGCTCTCGCCAAGTGTCTGTGCTCTTGCTTGAATACTCTCATAGTTTTTTGATTGCAAAAGCTATATCTCCTAGGGTTGAAGATTATATTTATATTAAACCCTAGAGACCTTCCATGTATGACTGCTTTATTGAGTAGGGCACGCGCTTCTTTTCCTCAAAGAAGTCCTTTTTCTTAATTGTCTTCCTTTTCCGAGTTCCTGCTTTGATTTGGTTTTCTTATAAAGCAATCCATATTTAATTTGGACTGAACCTTCCATCCACTGGTGCAGCTCCAGGAACCTGAATTCCATTTGTCATCATCAAAACAGTTCAAGTGCACCCGCCAGAACCCAACAAATAAACTCTAGATTGTCAACCCATACATTGCATGGTTATTAAACGAAAAATGTTTGAATAAGTTATTGCAGTGTTTTGGTTAAAAGTGATCGAGACAAATTTTGTTACGCAAAATATAATATGATTATTAGTTCATCACACATAAATAATCAAATTACATGTAAATTCAAAAGAATATAAAATAGAATCAGTGGTAGAGTCAGCATTTCCTCAAGGGTGTTCATACTTTTAAAATATGGATGGGTGATTTTTGTATCGAGGGTGTTCAACAATTAATATATATATAATTCGAAAAAGTTTTCCGATGAAGGGTGTTCATCTGACCACCCTTGGGTGAATGTAACTCCGCTTCTGAACAGAATACTTGATCAATTGGTTGAAAAGAAGTATACGTGAACAGTTATCTAGCTGTATATTTTCAGGATCTTTGCATTCATTTCTCTTAGCTTATACATATAGTAAAAAGTTTAAATTATTTAATGTACGTGCCACTATAAAGATTTTTTTATTCCTAGCGTTATTCAAAGAACATTCATTGGTAAGCCTTTTGAAATATGAAATTTTTAGTTTTAAAAACTAACAAAGATTATATATAGGGATAAATATGATGACTTTTTCAATTTTCCTGGGCTAGGATGTGCCCCTAACTTGTAACGTCGCTGGCTCCAATGGCCAAAACAATATGTCTGGACTCTGATTCAATAATGAAGCTTCCTTTCTATCCAAAAAAAAAAATAAAAAAATTGATGACTTGTTGGTGTAAATCTTACTTGCATCAATTATATATGAAATTTATACTCTGTTAACTACTCAATCTGTATTTTCATTTCTTATTACTGAAATTAATTTTTTTGAATTAATATAAATATAAAAAGTAAGTTTTTATAGAGCAACTAATCCTTCTTCTGTACTTTGAGATTTTTATTTTTAAAACTTATTAACGATAGTTATTGTTTGCACTATTTGATAAATATATTACTCCCACCGTCCAAATTTATTGGTCCCTATACTATTTTGAGATATTCAACAATACTTGTCCACTTTATGAAATCAAAAGACAATTTTACACTTTTGGTGTGTTTGGTATGGAGGAAAATATTTTCCAGAAAATATTTTTTCATTTTCTCATGTTTGGTTGGCTTAAATGTTTTGAAAAATATTTTCCAAATCAACTTATTTTTCTCAAATTTAAGGAAAATGATTTCCTTCAAAAAGTTAAGGAAAACATTTTCCAAAACTCTTATCCAATTTCAAATTGATTTTTTTTATCCCATTCATATTACGATCCCCTCCCCAAATTTTTTTAAACAAAATAAGATTAAAATTTTATTTTTTTAAAAAAAATTACATTTTGAAAATTTTATTTTTGCACCTATTTATATTCCGACTCACTCAATTCCCTCCACCACCTCCCCTCCCCTCCCC
>JAPFFP010039288.1:0-15077 GCA_026153255.1 Solanum medicagineum | reverse complement strand
CTTCCTTTTCTTAAAAATTGCATGATTTAAAGTTGATTTACTCATGAGTCTTATGTATTATGAAATTCACTGCACACTATGTTGGGTTTTATTAAATTGTGACTGTTTGACTATGTTTTGGTCTATGAATCTAAGATATATTGTGAGATTTGATGAAGGATTTCGATGTATATTGCTTGAGGGTGTTACCAAGTATCTATTGAGGGTTTTACATTGGATTTTCTAGCATGATAACACTCTTGAATTGCATGTTTTTACACTAGCACTACACACCCACCAGGTGTTGGATAAAATGTCCGGTTATGGTTACTTGAGGAATTGAAGGCCCAATGCATATCTTATGAGTTGAATGACTATATGATGACGAAATGAATGTATGTATATGGTATTCTCTATATAGTGTCGTGAGATGACCAAACCTAGCTTAGGGGGTTGTAAGCCCGGGTAACCACATCGAAGGGTTGGTACCTTGGTCCCTAGCTTGGGGGGTGGTAGGCCCGGGTAAACCATATTGAGGGGTTGGTACCTCATTAACCACATCGAGGGGTTTGCACCTTGGTTCTAGCTCGGGAGGTGGTAGGCTCGGATAACCATATTGAGGGGTTGGTACCTTATTAACCATTTTGAGGGGTTTGTACGTCATTCGCCTCTCCAAGGAGGTGGGAGACCTTGGATATTCTATATTGATGGTCACTTTCTACACATGTATTATGTTCTATATAAGCATGACTTTATTTCAAGCACTTTCATACATTCCATCTTGCTATTATGCTATCTATTGAGTATTATTATATATTTTGCCTATGATGTCTATCTATTGTTGCATTGCATCCTACATACTTAGTACATCCAAACGTACTAACACATACTTTATGCCTACATGATGTCACCATGTAGGAATCGGAGCACCGATCATCCTCCCCTTCCCCGTGGCTAGTACGATTGTCTCTCAAGCTTGTTGGTGAGTCCTCCATTTTGGGGACGTTGCTTATGGTCTTGTCACGATCCAAAATTCAGGCGTGATGGCACTCATCTAACCCACTAAGGCGAGTCATCCTAACACTTACTAATTCAAACATAACAATAATTGCGGAAGATGAATAGACTAATCCAACAGTTTATCATATGAACACCAAACTACAACTATCCCAAGGACTAGTGTCATATGTACAAGCCTCTAAATATAGAATTCTCGAATAAAATACATGTCTCAAATGTCTAGTTCTCAAATAGAACATAACATAATAATGGATTCCTTAAAGGTCTGCTAAAGACATAAGCAACTACCTTAAGAATAATCCAGAAGCTCGATCCTGTAATGAGAAAAGTCTGACCAGAGGGATCGGGTTCGCATCCTACAAAATGTAGCAAGGGGTCAGTACCAAACACACGGTACTTAGCAAGTGAAATACTAAACACAAAATTAAGTAATATAGAATACAGGTACCCCCAACACTCCAACCAAACCCCCACAATTACAACCTGCATAAAATCAGCCCAGCCTAACAGTTCATAATGTACATAGCATATAGCTCAATAACCACACCAACTATTATATATCAACAACACCAGGGATCAAGTGAATCTATCACAAATTTCACAAAAAGCACTCACATGTTTTATAAATGATAATGAGGTGTAATGCAATGCAATGTAATGTCAAATAAAATGATGCATGTCTGTCCTAGTGATACACACCCGCTGTCTCACAGTCCAGGACCCATGGGGGACTTCTAGTCCAATGCATCTATTGTGGAGTGCGACACGACCTTTGAATCATAGTATCCGTCGTGGCGTGCGACATGTCCCTCGAATCATAGTAATCGTCGCGGCATGCGACACGACCCTTGAATCATAGTATCCATCGCGGTGTGCGACACAACCCTCGAATCATATTATCCGTCGCGGCGTATGACACGTCCCTTGAATATGGTACATCCTCTTTAATTCTCATTCTTTTTCAATCCACGGAATACTTGTTACAAAAGTCAATGCAAATATGCATGTTTACACAATAATGAGAAAATGCCTTATTTTAATACAATGCACAGTTCACAACAACATAGTTCGGTACGACATCAACACTAACTCAATACCTCAAAATCATTCTCAACACTTCACACAAGAAGCACAAGATTCTATATGCTTAACAAAGGTTAAGAAATTCACTTGCCTTATACAAAGTCTCGAATCACGTCAATTCCGAAGCTTTTCCCTTTCTATGGCACTCCAATTCACCAAAATTTAATTCAAATATAGCATCATAAATATATAATGAATCTAATGAAAACTAAAATCAATTAATTTGGGTGAAAAGGGTAAGACGGTCCAAAAATTTTGTTACCAGAAAATACCGTCAAAATCTGGTAATTTATACATAAAAATTTTCCCCAAGTGATAAGGAATTCAACGGCGAAAATCAATTAAAAAACGAAGCTAATATGAGGAAGAAATCACATGTTAAGTTTCAAGACGTTCACTGAATCCTTCACGATGTTTTGGTGGCAGGTATTTATTCTTTTGAATCGCTCAAATCCGATCAAAATTGAGATAGAAAATGTTGGTTGAAGTTTGAGGAAAGTTTGCGATCTTGGTGCATAATTCTACAGCTTTATTAGGTTGGAAATCGGGTCTGCCACGTGGCAGGATCTTATTGGGCCACGTCACCCACCCGTTTCAGCAGTTTCAGCAATCCGTGAAACTTAAATTCAATGCTCCGGCTTCATTTGGAGTCGGAAAAATACATTTCATATATGAAATCTGATTAGAAAGTACATTCCGGACTCATTGGTGTGGTCAAAAGTTTCATGGGAGATCGTTTTATTCCAATGTGGGTCCCATTTCTCAATATCGAAAACTACCGAAGGGACCAAAACATCCTTAAAAAGTCTCGGGAACTGAGAGAAAGGTCTGTCTCTACCAAACTCGATGTTTCAGATCCAATAGAAATATCAGAATTTGCAATTGAGGCCTCCTTGACCCAAAACCTGAGAAAGCTTAATTGAACTAATTTCCAACTCAAAAACTCAAAATATTCTCAGAAGCTCTAAAAATTATAGCGGAACCATTTCTAGCATAAGTTCGACCATCTGGAACTATTAAAATTTTCAGAATTCCAATTCGAGCTTCCGAACCCCGACTGTTGACCGAAGTCAAACTTTGGCTCTTGTAAAAACTAAAAATACAACTTCTGACCTAAAATCTTCATTTTAACTCCAAATTAAGTTATACAAGTTCCCCTAGATCAGATTCAACATTTCGGAGTTAATGAAATAGACAAAATCAAGATCCGACAATTGAAACTGAAAATGGCCCAAAAACTCAAAATTTCCAACTTAAAACTTTTGAAAATTCTTTCATTTGCAAAACTCAAGCGTATCACCATGCTTTCAAAATCTGACTTTTAGCATTAGCCAATAATAAGTCAAGGCAACTTTTAAGAAGGGCAAAAATAGTAATTTGGCTGAAAATACCAAAAATGACCTTTAATGTCATTACAGATCTCTTGCTATGTACTAAGACTATCTTTCTTTTGTTTATGTATTGACTCTGAGGGTGATCCCGATTTCTTGTCGTGGACCCCGCTCTTATCTATATAGTAGAGGTATTGTTGGACATGTTATACATCTATGCTATGAGCCTTGACTTTCTTGTTCTTGATGTCTATGCTATGAAAGATTTCCCTTAGACCCAGTTGTCCCAATTTATTATCTCTCGATGCTTGTTTTATTGCTTTTGCGACCAAGGATGTGTAATAATGTTCTAAGAGGTTGCTTAGGGTCCCTTCGGGTTCCCTTTGCACGGTGTCACGTCTAGGCACTAGGCTTGGGTCGTAACACCAACCAAGGGGCCTAAGCCCCTCATGCTCCTACATCGGCATCTCAAGTGAGAGATTTCATAAGGATGAATACCCGAGAATTCTATGGGTCAAAGGTGAGTGAGGATTCTCAAGAGTTCATTGATGAGGTCTACAAGATCTTGACTATCATGGGTCTGAGGTCGGAGGATAAGGCTGAGTTGGTGGGGGTAGCACAAATATGGTACAACCAATGCAAAACGGAAAAGGGATTCACCAATGTTGTTTTATGGGAAGAGCTCAAGGTGACCTTTCTTAATCGGTTCTTCCTTCTTGAGCTTAAGGAAGCTAAGTTGGTGGAATTTATGAACTTGAGACATGGGTCCATCAGTGTGAGGGAGTATTCCCTCAAGTTCAACAAACTTTGAAAGTATGCTCCACACTTGGTGTCTGACTCAAGATCTAGGATGAACAAATTTGTGATGGGTGTTTCCGGCTTGGTGAGTGAGGAGTGTTAGTCTACCATATTGATTAGTGACATGGACTTTCCTATTTGATGACCTATGCCGAGCAAATGGAGGAGGAAAAGTTGAGGAAGAGGAGGAGTCATGAGGCTAAAAGGGCCTGTTTTGAAGGAAAGTTCCATAGTTGAAAGGGTGGCCGGTTCCATCAAGGCCATAGGTCTTTTCATGCATTGCAAAAGAGGGTTACCAATAATTTTCCAAGGGCTCAACGTGTTGGAGGTGTGATTCCTAATGGTGGGTATCCGAAATGTGGTAGGGGTCATAGTGGCCCGTGTTTGAGGAATACTAGTGCTTGCTATGGTTTTGGGGAAGTTGGGTATAAGGTGATGGATTGCCCCCAAAATCACAGCAAGGGTAAGGATGTTCATCTACAAGGTGCTAATGTTGTTCCTTTGTGAAGAGGTGGCCGACAAGATGGTGCCCCAAGGCTAAATCAGTTATGCTTTGCATGGGAGGCAAGGGGTTGATGAGTTGGCCGACATTGTTACCAGTATGTTGAAAATCTTTGATTTTGATATGTATGCATTGATTGATCTGGTTACCACTCTTTGTTTTGTAACCCCCTTTGTTTCCAAAACGTTCCATGTTGAACCCAAATTGTTATGTCAGTCATATGAGGTGTCTACTCCTATTGGTGCATTTATTGTTGCTAGGAAGGCTTATAGAGATTGTCCCATTTGCATTTTACATAGAATATTGCCTTGTGATCTTCTTGAGTTGGACATGGTTGGTTTTGATGTCATTCTTGGGATGGATCGGTTGCATGCATACTATGCTTCTATTGATTGTAGAACCCGTATGGTTAAATTCCAATTTCCAAATGAACCCATCCTTGAGTGGGAGAGTCAAGATGTGGTGGTCAAGTGTAGGTTCATCTATTGCATTAAAGCCCATATGTTGATCTCTAAGGCGCAATTTTACCATCTTGTGACGCTTAGGTATGTGGAGTCCAAAGTCCTCTCCACGGAGTCGGTTTCGGCTGTAGATGAGTTTCTTGATGTCTTTCCAAATGACCTTCTTGGTGTTCCTCCCAAAAGGGTAATAGATTTTGGTATTGACCTCCTTCCCGATACTCAACCCATTTCTATTCCCCCTTACCGAATGGCCCCGGCGGAGTTAAAGAAATTGGAGGAGCAATTGAGGGATTTGTTGGAGAAGGGTTTCATTAAGCCTAGCCCATCACCTTGGGGTGCACTGGTGTTGTTTGTGAAGAACACAGATGGGTCTCTTACAATGTGTATTGACTCTTGGCAACTTAATAGGGACACTCTCAAGAATAGGTATCTTCTTCAAAGGATTGATGATTTGTTTGACCAATTGCAAGGGGCTAGCCATTTCTCTAATATTGATGATCCGTGCGGTTACCATCAACTAAAGGTGTGGGAGTGTGATATTCCTAAGACAACCTTCCAGACTAGGTATGGGCATTATGAATTTATTGGAATGTCATTTAGGTTGACCAATGCACCATCTTCATGGATCTTATGAATAGGGTTTTCAAACCCTTCCTTGATTCGTTTGTTGTGGTCTTCATTGATGACATTTTGATCTATCCACATAATGAGGAGGAGCATATAGGTCATTTCAGGGTAGTGTTGTAAAGGTTGAGGGAAGAGAAATTGTATGCTAAATATGAGAAATGTGAATTTTTGTTGAAGGAGGTTTCCTTTCTAGGTTATGTGGTGTCAGTGGAAGGTATTAAGGTGGATCCTAAGTAGACGGATGTGATTAAAAATTGGCCTAGACCATTGACCCCATCATATATTATGAGTTTCTTGGGCTTAGCGGGTTACTACCAGAGATTTGTGAATGGGTTTTCTTCTATTGCTTCTCCTATGACCAAATTGACTCAAAAGAAGGCTAAGTTTGTATGGACCAATGAGTGTGAGAGGAGCTTTCAAACATTGAAAGATAAGCTTGTGTCCGCCCTATATTATCACTATTGGAAAGGATAGAGGGATTTGTTGCGTATTGTGATGCTTCGAAAGTTGGTTTGGATTGTTTTCTAATGCAAATTGTAAGGTCATAGCCTATGCTTCTAGGCAACTCAATGTGCATGAAAAGAACTATCCTACCTATGATCTTGAACTAGCCGCCGTGGTATTTGCATTAAAGATATGGCATCATCATTTGTATGGGGTGCATGTTAATGTGTTCACCGATCATAAGAGCCTCCAATATGCTTTCACTCAAAAGGATATTAATTTAAGGCTAAGAAGGTGGTTAGAACTTCTTATCGATTATGATATGACTGTGCATTATCATCCCAGTAAGGCTAATATGGTGGCGGATGCTTTGAGTAGGGTGTCCATGGGTGGCCCAGCTTAGGTTGATGATGGTGGCAAGGAGGTGGCTAGGGAGGTCCATCGGTTGGCTAGGTTGGGAGATAGGTTGGATGGAATTGATAATGGTAGTGTTGTTGTTGATGATGGTTCTAAATCTTCATTTGTTGAGGAGGTGAAAGTTAAGCAAGATCTTGATCCCGTTTTGTTGGAATTGAAAGCGTTGGTAAAAGATGGTAAGGTGGAGGTTTTCTCCTAAGGGGGAGATGGTGCCCTTAGGTACCAAGGTAGATTGTGTATGCCTTGTGTTTATAGCTTGAAGGAAAAGATTCTTAATGAGGCTTATGGTTCTTCGTATTCAATTCACCCCGGGTCTACTAAAATGTATAGAGATTTGGGAGAGTTGTATTGGTGTGGTGGCATGAATAAAGACATTGGAAAATTTGTTTCCAGTTTCCATAGTCGCCTACAAGTCAAAGCCGAGCATCAAAGGCCAGGTGGCCTAACCAATGACATAGAGAATCCTACTTGGAAGTGGGAAGAGATCAATATGGATTTTCTGGTTGGGTTACCCAAGACTAGAAAGGGTTTTGATTCCATATGGGTTGTGGTCGATAGGAGGGCATAATCGGCTAACTTTCTACCGATTAAGACTACATATGGGGCTGAAGAGTATTCTAGGTTATACATTTATGACTTGGTGAGATTGAATGGGGTTCCTTCATCTATCATATCGGGTCGTGGTGCACAATTCACTTCACACTTTTGGAGGTGTTTCCAAAGAGATCTTGGAACCAAGGTAAAGCTTAGTACGACCTTTCACCCTCAAACGGATAGCTAAACCAAAAGGACTGTCTAAATACTTGAGGACATGCTTAGGGCTTGTGTATTGGAGCTTAAGGGTAGCTGGGATGATCATCATCCATTTATTGAGTTTGCATACAACAATAGCTATCACTCTAGCATCGGTATGGCTCCTTTTGAAGCTCTTTATGGTAGATAATGTAGATCACCGGTTGGGTGGTTTGAAGGTGAAAAGGTAGCCATATTGGGACCAAATCTAGTTATGGAGGCTCTTGAGAAGTTAGGATGATTAGAGAAAGGTTGAAAATAGCCCAAAGTCGCAAAAAGTCTTATGCCGATGTGAGGAGAAGGGATCTTTAAGTCAAGGTTGGTGATTGGGTTTATTTGAAGTTGTCACCCATGAAGGGTGTGGTCCATTTTGGTAAGAAGGGAAAGTTAAGCCCTAGATATGTGGGTCATTATAGGGTGATGAGAAGGATTAGTAAGGTAGCCTACTAGTTAGATTTTCCTAGAGAGATGGAATTGATTCATCCGGTCTTCATGTGTCTATGTTGAGCTGAGCAAGTGTGTGGGTGATCCCAATGCTATTGTGCCTCTTGATGTTGTAGGGGTAGCTGAAGACAACTTAACATATAAAGAGGTTCCAGTAGAGATCTTGGACAGGGAAGTGAAGAGGTTTAGGAGCAAGGAAGTTGCTTCTGTTAAGGTCCTTTGGAGGAACTAACAAGTCGCAGGTGCTACTTGGGAGGCCGAAGCGGATATGCAAAAGCGATACCCTTATCTCTTCCACTCAACTCAATCCTAAGGTATTGATCTAAGTCCTTGATATGATCTCAAGTCTTAAGTTTAGTCCTCATGTCATTGCATACATTCATGTTTAAATTGACAAGTTCATGATGATTTTACACTTATGTTGAGATTTTTGAAATGATGATTAAGTGCATTGTTGCATCCTTATATGGGCTGAAATTGTCATGTTTGCATCTCTCATATACTTTCCTTTTACATTCAAGGACGAATGTTCCCTAGGTGAAGATATTGAAATGACCCCAAAAAGTACCCGAAAATGTGCCTCGGAAGTGTCCGGAATTGTAATTTGCATATATCTCAAAATTTGTGCGTGATATCAAAAATACGGCTTCATATTCTTGCTCAGGAGGTCAAATTGAGTGGAAAATTTATCTAACCCTAATTTTAGAGCAAACGAATTTCAATTCCATTTTCCCAAAAATCGATTTCCAGAGAGGTTTTCACACCCCTGGCGCGACGCGCCAAGGGCGTGCCTTAGTTCATTTTTGTGGCCAGTTTTCTATCTCGATCCAAGACTTTCGTGTCTTGGGCCTAAGTGTTTCCATGCGTGGAAATCCTTATACTTAGCTTTATTTCACCCTCATATCATTCGAGACATTCCCAAATGCTTACTCAAACACTCAGCCAATATTTCATCTCCTAAATTCAAGTCTCAAATTCATCCGGATTTCAAGGTTCTCCCTCAAGCTTCAAGTCTCCATCTCCAATCTTCATCAAGCTATTCTTCAAAGTCAAGGTATGTGGGTTTCTTTCATGGGTCCCTTTCACCCATGATGCCCAAGATTACTTTTACCTAAAATTGCATGATGTAAAGTTTATTTAATCATGGGTCTTATGTATTATGAATTTCACTGCACAATATGTTGGGGTTCCATGAAATTGTGACTGTTTTAGCATGTTTGAAGTTATAAAAGTAAGATCTAATGTGAGGTTTGATGAAGGGTTTTGATGTGTATTGCTTGAGGGTGTTACCAAGTATCTATTTATGGTTTTACATTGAATTTTCTAGCATGATTTCACTCTTGAATTGCATGGTTTTACACTAGAAAACCCATTCACAAATCTCCGGTAGTAACCCGCTAAGCCCAAGAAGCTTCTAATATCCGATGGAGTCAAAGGTCTAGGCCAATTTATATCACTTCCGTCTCTTTAGGATCCACCTTAATACCATCCCCTGACACCACATGACCTAGAAAGGCAACCTCTTGCAACCAAAACCCACACTTCTCATACCTAGCATACACCATTTCTTCCCTCAATTTTTGTAGTACCACCCTCAAATGGCTCACATGCTCCTTCTCACTATGGGAATAGATCAAAATATCATCAATGGAAACCACCACAAACAAATCAAGGTAGAGTTTAAAGACCCTATTCATAAGATCCACAAAGATAGCTGGTGCATTAGTCAACCCAAAAGACATAACCACACATCTTAATACCCATATCCAGTCAGGAAGGCCATCTTGGGAATATCCCACTCGCCCACTTCACTTGATGATACCCGGACCGAAGATCAATCTTAGAAAAGTGACTAGCCCCTTGAAGTTGGTCAAACAAATCATCGATCCTTGAGAGAGGGTACTTATTCTTTATAGTGACCCTATTAAGTTGCCAGTAGTCAATGCACATTCTAAGGGACCTATCCTCCTTGTTCACAAACAACACTGGTGCACCCCAAGGTGATTGGCTAGGCTTGATAGAACCCTTCTCCAACAAATCCCTCAATCGCTCCTTCAACTCCTTTAACTCTGCCAGGGACATATGGTATGGGGGAATAGAAATAGTTTGAGTATCGGGAAGGAGGTCTATACAAAAGTCTATTTTCCTTTTAGGAGGAACGCCGACAAGATCATTAGGAAAGATATCAAGAAACTCATTTACCACCGGAACTAACTCTATAGGAAGGAATTTGGACTCAACATCCCTAACCCTCACAAGATGATAGGGACACCCCTTAGAAATCAACTTATGGGCTTTAATGCAAGAAGTGAATCTATCCTTGACCACCACATCATGACTCTTCCTCTCAAGAACGAGCTCATTTGGGATTTGGAATTTGACCCTATAGGTTCTACAATCAAATAGAAGCATAATATGCATGCAACCAATCCATCCCAAGAATGACATCAAAATCCACCATATCCAACCTACAAAATCACAAGGCAATATTTTAGGCAAAATGCGAACAGGACAATTCCTATAGACTTTTCTAGCAACAATGGATGCACTAATGGGAGTAGACACCTCATAAGGCTCACACAACAATTCGGGTTCAACATGAAACTTTTTGGCAACAAAAGGAGTATCAAAAGAAAGAGTGGCACTCGGGTCTATCAAAGCCTACTCATCAACATCAAAAACCTTTTAGCATACCTATAGAGCACCATGCCAAGTCTAGCGATCCCCTAGAGGATTGTGGTTGGAAATGTCGATGGTCAACTCCATAATCCTTAGAAACCCATGGACAACTCCCCGACTCATGATTCTTTACACCAAACTCGAAACATGCACTCGAACCAGCCACATAATCTCTCAGATAGTACCCTCCACACTTGTGACTCGTGGGGGAAACTTGAACATCAACACCTTTGCCTTGAGGACCATAACCTCTACCATCGAGTTGAGCATGAGGACAACCACTAACTTGGTGAAGAAATTCCTTACAACTAAAGAAAGAATTATACTTCTTCAAACATGGGCCACCATGGCCTTTCCTACACTTTCGGCATGTTGGGGAAACTCGCACACCAACACCCTTGCCCTTCCTTTGAATATATGGGAAATTAGAAAGCTTGTTGTCTATCTTGCCACACCAATAGCATGTGCCCATGTTTCTCCTATATAGCCATCATAATTTCTCCCATATTTTGGGCACCTAGGAAGAGTCCTTCCACCATATCCACCAGGCTTAGCATATGGAAGTCTATCTTCAAGTTGAGCTATCATTCCCCATTCCTTGGAGGCCACGAGGCAATCCCATCATATGCCAAACACTGCTACACTTGAAACAACCCTCAAATCCTGCCAAACACTTCCCTTGACGCTCCTTGCCACATCCATGACATTTGATGAAATTGATCCTCTTGTCGTGGTAACTGTGCACCTGTGGAGTAGTAGAAGATGAGGCACCAAAAACTCGAGCCTTCTTAGCCTCCTTCTCCTTTTCTTATCTCTTAAAGTCTTGAGAGCACCTAATTGTTGACTGAGTTGAGTTGTCACCACTTTGGCCAATAGCGATAGAGCGTTACGAACCTCAGAATTTGACATGTCACCATCCAAAATATGTTGAGACATATTATGAAATGCAATAATTAAGAGTAAGATATAAGCCTTAGAGGACTTAACTCTATGCAAGATTCATTGACTGGAATCCAATTTTTTTATCGCATGATATATATCATGAAGAAGTAAAACATTTCCTAAAATGTCTCATAGCCTCCCATTCATAGTTGTGGCGCGCTTCACAACCATGAATGAGACTCTAATTGACGTATTGTGTTAGATGTCGAGGACCTCTAACAACCTAGTGCTCTAATACTAAGTTTGTCATGACCAAAGCCTAGGGCCTAGACGTGACACGACGATGGGGAACTCGAAGAGACCCCTAACAAGCTTCTTATCGTATCATTAAATATCGTTGGTCGCGGAAGCAATTGAACAACAACAAGAGCATAAAACAAGGATAAGGGGCTTTGGGAAGTCTTTCATATTATATAACATCGGAAGAGTCAAAGAGAGTCAAATCTCATAGTATCGTTACATAACTTGTCCAACGACACCTCTACACTTAGAAATAAGCGGAGGCCAAGACAACTTTTCGGGCTCACCCTCAAAGTCAAAAGCATAAAAATAGATAATGAAAGTCTTTACATAGAATAAGAACAAGAGATGCCATCCCCAAAATTGAGGACTCACCAATCTTGCTTTGAGAAGATAGTACTAGCCACGGGGAGGATGAGGATGGTCATGAGGAGCTCCGGTTCCTATAGGGTAATATCATGTAGCCATATAGTATATGTTAGTATGTTTGAATGTACTAAGTATGTAGGATGCAATACAATAAGAGATAGGCAACATAATCAAAATGCATAATCGTAAGCAAGAGATAATATACTAGAAAAATGGCATGCATGAATGATGCTTGAAGTAACACATTCTTATATAGGATATATTACATGTGTAGGAAGAAACCATCATCATAGACCAAGCAACTTAGTACTTAGAGTTCAAGGCATGCCACCCGCTTGGAAGGTGGATGAGGGATCTACCCCTCATCTTTGGTAGTATGGGATTGCCACCACCCAACAAGGTGGATGAGGTACATGCTTCACATCTATGGTATGGTCACTTATGACGCTATAGCTACTTTCCATGAAATCAACACATTCATACATTACTTTCATCATCATAAAGTCACTTGACTCATAGGCCATGCAATAGATCATCAATAATTCAAGAACCCTAACCCAGACATTTTATCAAACACTTGATGGTGTGTAATGCTAGTGTAAAATCATGCAATTCAAGAGTGAAATCATGCAAGAAAACTTGAAGTAAATCAAACCACCAACACTTGGTAATATCCTCATGCAATATACATAAAAAATCTTCATCAAATCTCAAGATAGATCATAGATTCATAGCTCAAAACATACTTAGATAGTCAAACTTTTATGAAACCCCAACATAGTTCATAGTCTAATTCATAATAAGTAAGACCCATAAGTAAATCAACTTAGCAATGTAATTTATGTAAAAAGGAAGCTTGGGTACCATGGGGGAAAGAACCCAATGGTTGAAACCTACATACCTCAACATTGGAGAATTCCTTGATGAAGATTGAGATGAGAACTTGAAGCTTGATTGAATTTTTTCAATCCGAAAATAAGTTTGGAACCCTTCATTTTGAGTGAAATATTTGTCTTAGTGTTTGAGAAGGTTTTGAGGAATGTATTGAATGACATTGGGTTGAAAAATGACTAAGTATATGTGTTTTTACTCATGGGAAGGCTTAGGCACAAGACACAAAGGCCTTAGACCGAATAGGTTAAAAAACTGGCAAAAAAAGCATAGGTCCACGTCTGATCCACGACGCGATCCCAACGTGGAGGACATACTTACATTGGTCCGCAATGGCTGCACATCACAGTACCAACGCAGATCCTCATTAGAATTTCAAAATTTGTGAAATTAATTTTTCGCTACGGGTCCTCTAAATTTAGGTTACCTATTTCCCTCTCATTTTCCCCTGAACAAGAATATGAAGTCAAAGTTTCGATATCATGCATGGATTTTGAGATATATGGAAATTATGATTTTTGGGCACTTTCGAGGCACATTTTCTGGCACTTTTTGGGGTCGTTTCAATATCATAGTTGTGTATCATATTATGCAGAGTTAGCTTATTCCTTTCAGCAAAAGGTTGTCTTTACAAAACCCAAACATTCCCCTTTCGGGGAAATTTGTATAAAACATCTAGCCCCTTTCATCCACTTGACCTTGATGAAGAAAGAATGAAACGACTTACTAATATCATGCTTGACTATCCTGAAATCTCCACTGGTCTTGGGGAAGCAAGAATCAACCACAATAATTAAAAGTTCAAAAGTTAATTCTGAAGTTCAGCCAAGTAAATTTACCGTTAAATGTCATTTTAGATATCACATCATGAATCAGAGAATAATAGCACAACATGCAATCATCGATGTCATAAGCAGCCTATACTTCACTACTATCAAAAGATTTTCCCATTCTTTTCCTGTCAATGTTATGGAAGTCAGAATTAGGAACAACCATTGACTTATAGGCTTATGGTTCTAAATAAATAGGAGAAGTGGACTGGTGACTTTTTCTTCTAGTATAACATTTTATAATCCACCATAGCATCACAAATAGTTTATCCCTTCTTAGATATTTGTTTCATAACTTTAGGAGAAGTTTGTTTCTTCTTTTCCACTTCTTTTTCCTTCTTAGAAGTTGGAGAAGCAACTGATGCAAATGATGTGTAGCCCTGTGCAGTAAGTTTAAAAATGCCATGTGTCTTTAGCGCTTCTGTTGATTTTGAACCAGAAGCTAAGTCAATGACTGTTCCTAATTCTAACTTCCATATTTTTGACGAGCTTAGAATGACAATCAAGTCTGGGCTGCTTATGATGACGATGGTTGCATGCCTTGCAATTATCCTCTGATTCACAATGTGATATTTGCAGAGCCATTTAAAGTGAAACGCAACTAGTTGAACTCCAAAAATAATTCTAAACTCAGCCCAATTAATTGGGTTGACTGGTGGAGATTTCAGGACAGGAAAGCATAATATCAATAAGATGTTCAACTCTTTCTCCCACAAGGTCAAGTGGATGAAAGGGACTAGAGGTGTTATCCAAATTCTCCACTAAAAAGGAGATGTTTTGGCTCTGCACAAGCATTGGTCTCCTAAATAGAATGAGCTAACTATGGATTATATCATATACAGCCAGAGCAATAGTTAACAAATCAAATTGCTGAAGCAGATAGTAGAAGCTGACAAATGGGTGAAAGGGACTAGAGGTGTTATCCAAATTCTCCACTAAAAGGGAGATGTTTTGGCTCTGCACAAGCATTGGTCTCCTAAATGGAATGAGCTAACTCTAGATTATATCATATACAGCTAGAGCAATAGTTAACAAATCAAATTGCTGAAGCAAATAGTTGAAGCTGGCAAACTTACCATACTCAATATATTGCAAGCAATATTGGAAGTGCCCTGGAGTGGTGCGAGAGAGTTTAAGTTGTAAATAGAATGAGGGAAGGTGTCTACATCACGCCCCGGAGGGTACCCTTGGAGTGGTCGGAACTTGAAGAATCATTGTTGATTCCCCA
>JAPFFP010039287.1:0-37936 GCA_026153255.1 Solanum medicagineum | reverse complement strand
GGGAGGGGAGTTTAGGAAAATTTTTTTCTTAATTTTTGGAAGAAAATTATTTTCTTAAATATGTGGAAAATGAGTTGATTTTGAAAATACTTTTTTCAAAATATGTAAGCTAATCAAACATGAGAAATTGAAAAACATTTTTTTCCAAAAATGTTTTCCCCATACCAAACACATCCTCAAGCTATACTAATGTTCCTTTACCCTTTGTTCTTTAGTATTGAAAGTTACACCTCCACTTTACTGATTACTTTGCTAATTAGTTAGATTTGGCAGTTAGTTTGTCAGCCAGCCGACACTAGCTAGCAACTAGACTTAGATATTTCACAATTGCTCTACGCTCTTCTATATAAAGAAGAGTTGATGTACAGATGATAGTTTTGATTCATATTCTTCAATAAAGCAAATCCTCTGCTTCTCTTCAGATCTCTCTGTCTAAGACCTCCGTTAATGGAGTGTTTAGTTCAATTTCTAACATGGTATCAGAGCCATTAAGATTGGCCGAGTTAGTATCAAGTTTAGAGCAGTGAATCTGAGCTTTAGGTTGTTGAGATTTCATATATGGTAACAACAAAAATTGATCACAATCATCCATTGTTCATAGGGACCTCGAATACTTCAGGAACAGTGTTAATTCCTATCAAGCTCATTGGATCTGAAAATTACGGGATATGGAGTAGATCTATGAGGATTGCACTTCTAACCAAGAGGAAGTATGGATTTGTAACGGGTACATGCACAAAGGAATCATATAGGGAGGAATGGCAAGAGCAATGGGAGACATGCAATGCCATTATTCTTTCATGGGGCTGATGAATATAGTTGCTAAGGAATTACTTGGAGGAATTGTGTATGCTACTAGTGCTCACAGAGTATGGGAAGACTTGAAGGAACATTTTGATAAAGTCAATCGAGTTAGGATCTATCAACTACATAGAGAAATTACAACTCTATCTTAAGGTACTGTTTCTGTTTCGACTTATTTCAGTAAATTGAGAGGTTTGTGGAATGAATATGATCCTGTAGTACTATCTCCAAGATGTGAATGCCTAGATCAAAAGACTATGTAGATCGTCTGCATCAACTGAGGTTAATATAGTTCCTCAGTGGATTGAATGAGTCATATGATCAGGCTCGGAGGCAATTTCTTGTTGAAAAGAACATCTCCATCTCTTAATCAAGCTTATGCCATGATAATCGAGGATGAAATTCAACATTCATCTTGTGTAACCACTATTAATGAGAAAATAAGTCCAAACATTATGCAAGTCAGTCAAAGTCAGAATTACAAACAAGGAAATCAAAATTTTAGAGAAAGAAAAGCCTTTTTGCAGTTTGAGTATTGTCATTTTACTGGACACACTAAGGATAATTGTTACAAATTGATTAGATATCCCAATGATTGGAAACACAAGAAGAAGAATGATTCTGGAAACATAAGCTTTAGAGGAAGCAGAACACTAAACTATGACAACACAGAAGGACATTGAGGTCAGGTTACCAATAGTCAACATTTTTATTCTTTAGCAAACAATATGTTACGAAAGCATGATGATCCAGGACAAGTTGCTTCTTCTAGTCATGAAGTTAACAGTACTTTTGTGGAAAAAGGACATGGATTTACTGAGGATGAATACAAGGAGATACTAGGACTATTGAATAAGGACACTACTAATAACAACATGACAGGTACAACTACCTGCTTAATGTCTAAACTATTTTTTAAAGATCAGATTGTAGATTCTGGGGCTTCTCATCACATCACATCAAATAAATACTTGTTGAAGAAGAATCATAGTGCAAGAACAATATGAGAGAAGGTGAATTTACCAACAGGTGCTGCAGTTGACATCTCACACATTGGTGATGTTTGTTTGTTCCCAAATGAAATGTTGAAGGATGTACTGTTTGTACCAGATTTCAAATTTTGATCTTCTATCAGTGTCCAAAATCACCAGGGATCTGTCTTGCTTTGTTTCCTTTTATCCTGATTTTTGTGTCTTTTAGGGCCTTTACAATGGCAGGATGAAAGGGATTGGTGAGGAAAATGGAGGTCTATACATTTTTAGAAGTAATAATGGAGTTCCCAAGAATAAAGTACCAGAGAATCAATCATCATTAATAGCTGCTGTACCTACTCAAGGTGGAAGTCTGTGGCATAGAAGACTTGGACATCCTTCTATTCAAGTAATGAAGAATCTCAACCTACTACAGAATAAGCAAGATGCTGATATGCTGGACAATTGTACAATTTGCCCTTTTGCTAAGCAAGTTAGATTATCTTTTCCAACTAGTAATTCCAGATCTAGTTTACCTTTTGAATTGATTCATATGGATCTATGGGACCCATATAAAACTCCTACTCATAATAGAAAGTAATATTTTTTGACTGTAGTGGATGATTACAGTAGATTTATATGGATTCATTTGTTACAACTTAAGTCTGAAACAGTTGTGGCTATTAAAGATTTCTTGGTAATGATCAAGACTCAGTTTGATGCACATATTAAGGTGGTTAGATCTGATAATGGGACATAATTTTTTAATTCCCAGTGTATTAATCTGTTCAAGCAATTGGGCATCATTCATCAAAGTAGTTGTGTTCACACACCATAGCAAAATGGTATAGTAGAGAGAAAGCACAAACATATACTCAATGTAGCTAGAGCAATCAGATTTGAATCTAGCATGCCTATCAAATATTGGGGCAGGTGTGTTACAACAACTGTTTATTTGTTGAATAGATTACCATCCTCAGTTCTCAATGGAAAAACTCCATATGAGATGCTCTATTCTAGGCCTCCATCACTGTCTCACTTGAGAGTGTTTGTTGTTTGTGCTATGCCACATCTATACCTAAGGGTGATAAGTTTACAGAAAGGGCAAAATCATCAGTCTTGATGGGATATTTTGAGACTTAGAAGGGCCACATACTAATGGATCTTAATGCCAAGACATTTTTTGTTAGCAGGGATGTGATATTTAAGGAACATATATTTCCTTTTGCTACATCTATAGAGGTAGTTCAGAATTATAGTCCACCACCACTTGATTATGAGTTGCTTGATGATGCACTAAAGAACATGACCAAACAGAATCAGCTGTTTAATGTCCTGCTAATTTATCAACTGAGTCACCTCCAACTGACATACCTGAAATTCACCCTCCTGATGAAAATTTATTCCTTCCATCCACAAACACTTCTGTTGAAACACCCACAGTTAGACACAACGCTACAACTACTAAACAACCTATTTGGGTGAAAGATTACACAGTTTCCACCAGAAAACGACCTAGCAAATATCCTATTACCAACCACTTGTCCTACACAAATACCACTTCTACATATCACAGTTGTCTGACTATGTTCTCCAGTCTAGTAGAACCCAGGAATTTTAAGAAAGCAATTAAAGATGAGAAATGGATTCAGGCCATGAGGCAAGAGATTCAAGCACTTGAAGACAATCATACTTGGGACATTGTTGATCTACCACTAGGAAATAATGTTGTTGGGTCCAAGTGGTTATATAAGATCAAATATCAGGCAAATGGTGAAGTAGAGAGGTTCAAAGCCAGGTTAGTGGAAAAATGTTGTAACCAACAGGAAGGTCTTAACTATCATGAAACTTTTTCTCCAATTGCCAAAATGGTGACTTTAAGAAGTGTAATTGCTGTAGCTGTTTCTAGAGGATACCATCTCTATCAAATGGATGTTTATAATGCTTTCTTACAAGGTGACCTTTATAAGGAAGTGTACATGAAAGTGCCTGAAGGTTTTGAGAAACAAGGGGAACACAAGGTCTATAAATTGCTTAAGTCTTTATATAGACTCAAGCAAGCATCAAGAAAGTGGAATATCAAACTCACTACTGCTGTTATGGAAGCAGGATTTATCCAGAGTGTGTATGATTATTCCTTATTCACCTTAAAAAGGAAAGAAGGGTTAGTCATCATCTTAGTCTATGTAGATGACCTTCTGATCACTGGGAGTAGTGCTAAGATGATTGCTGAAACCAACGAAGTGTTGCACAAACAGTTTATATTAAAGGATTTGGGAGAGCTAAAATTTTTCTTGGTTATTGAGGTATTAAGATGTAAGTCTAGAGTTATCTTGAATCAAAGAAAGTATCTATTGGAATTGATTTTTGATATGGGACTCAGTGGTGCAAAGCCTATGACCACTCCTCTGGAATCCAACTTGAAGCTAACCACATTAAAACATGATCACTGGGGATGATATTCTAAGCGATACTAATCCTTATAGAAGACTTGTAGGTAAACTGATGTATGCTACCATAACCAGACCTAACATAAGCTTTGCTGTGTAAACTCTTATTCAGTTTATGCAATCACCAAAAAAGTCCCATTGGGATGCTGCAATCAGAGTTGTAAGGTATCTTAAAGGCACCATAAGACAGGGTATTTGGCTTCATGCTAAGGCTGCTTTTTGAGTTGATCTGTTGGTGTGATTCTGCCTGGGCAGCATGTCCTAATACAAGAAGATTAATCATAGGTTATGTCATCAAGCTTGGGAACTCAATAATTTCTTGGAAATCTAAAAAGCAACACACTGTTTCCAGGAGCTCTGCTGAGGTTAAGTATAGAAGTATGGCTTCTGCTATAGCTGAGGTGACTTGGTTTATTCAAGGAGTTGGATTTATTCATCAAGCTGCCCATTTCTATTTTGAGTGATAGTAAGTTTGCCATGCAAATAGCTGCTAATCCAATCTTCCATAAATGTACCAAACACATAGAGATAGACTGCCACTTCATTCGCGACAAGGTCAAATCAGGCATGATTCACACTGTCTACTTTCCTACTTAACATCAAGTTGCTGACTTACTGACTATAGGTTTGGGGCAAGTTCATCATCGACACCTATTAGGCGAGCTGGGAGTGCTCAATATTTTACACCCGCCAGTTTGAGGGGGAGTATTGAAAGTTACACCTCCACTTTATTATTTACTTTACTAATTAGATAGACTTAGCAGTTAGTTTTTTAGACTTGGCAGTTAGTTTGTTAGCCAGCTGACATTTGGCAGTTAGTTTGTTAGCCAGCTGTCACTGGCTGATGACTAGACTTAGATATTTCACAATTGCTCTACACTCTTCTATATAAAGAAGAGTTGATGTACAAATGATAGTTTTGATTCATATTCTTCAATAAACCAAATCCTCTGCTTCTCTTCAGATTCCTCTGTCTAAGACCTCCATTAATGGAGTAATTAGTTCAATTTCTAACATTTAGGTGGGAGACTTTGAATTTGCTAGACAACCATTGTTGGGACAAATTCATGAGTTAATAAATACTCTACTAGAAAGTAGTTATATGGAAAGTCGAAGCGAAATAATTTGAAAAAGGACGAGATGACTATTAAAAAGTTATATAGACTTTCACCTGATAAAAAAATATGATGTGCTCATGTTGTTATAACATGTAGTCTTCACATAGGTATCTTAAAACATGAACACATGAAAATATTCCATTTATTTTTCTATATAATGAATGGGTAACATATAAATGAATAGCATTGTTATTTTTTATAAAGTTGTTGAACTTCTATTTCATTGTGATTGATCATATTCTTTAGTTAAGTATCCATATAAAAATTGATACTTAGAAGATTCTAAAGTTTTGTTATTGTGGAAAAACTTCAGAAACATTTTGTTTCATTTCATTAGCAGTTTATAATCTAAAAAATAATAAAGAGCAGCTAATGTCAAATTTCTGCACTAGTCACAAAATTCAATGAAGAAAATAATCATTTTAAAACAAAATAACAACTAACTCCAGTTGAAACAACAATTAAATTGCAGCCATTTTTAACAAGAATAACATGCAAATTTCAACAAAGACAATATTCATATTGTATAAAAACAACTAAATTTAAAAAAATATAGCATTCAAACTGCTGTGATTTTAACAAAAAAGCAACTAAAAAAGAACACGACAACTAAGTAACTTCAGAATTTTAAACCAGCAGAAATAACAAAATAATTTTCTCCCAACTTAGAAATCAACAAAAACAATTGCAAAATATCATCATCATGCATAACAAACTCACTAGAAAATCATCATAATGGTACAAAAATATCAATAGAGAAATAGCATAAATGACCAACAAGTATATGTTAAGAGTGAGCCACGTTTACCCCAAAAAAACTGTTACAATTCAAAGAATAGGTCCATTTTGGTGTACATTAAGAATTTTCTCAAACAAAATTTGGTCTGATTTCTCCTTCGACATGCTCCATTTTTTTTGTTCCACTTACTTCTGTCTTCTTTGGACATTAAAAAAATAATAACAAGCACAATTTCTATGCTATTTTAAATTTACAACAACAACAACAACAACAACAACATACCCAGTGTAATCCCACAAGTGGGGTCTGGGGAGGGTAAAATGTATGCAGACCTTACCACTACCACAAAAGTAGAGAGACTGTTTCCAGGGGACCCTCGTCACAAAACCCGTAAGTAACTATTTTAAATTTATTAAATTAAAAATCAACTTCAATATGAAAATTGACATTTTGACGAAATGAAAAGGTTGTTTCAAGAGTCACAATGTTATATTTGCAAGTCTTTAAATTGTGACATGCACTACAATCTAGAGAGTTTTGCTTTCGACTAACTCCAATTTCATCTTTTGTTTTCCTCACAATTTTTATTTTCTCCGTGGAGGCAAAGGAGGAACTCTACCAAGGTCTCATTTGCGATCCATTTAGTAAAAGAACTAAATTTTCACCAATTCTTCTATATTATTTTAACCTTGTAACAATCACAAACAAAGTCACAAATGTTATCCTCTTTTAGTCCAAATTACTGCAATACCATGCTTGCAAAGAATTTCAGTGAGACTTCATTTTCTATAAGTACAAATTTTGTTCCCCAAGTCAATTGTACAATTATTAGTAATTGTAGCTCATAAAATTTCATAGTTGTGTGATGACCTTCAAGGTCATTTTTGTACTTTTATGCTATTTTACCATTTTACCTCTCTCCGTAATTTCTTTATGGTCCTTGTATGGTGTTGGGATTGGTGTCATGCTCTCGGTGGTGGTTGGGAGATTTGGTGTGAGATTTCCTCTTTTCAAAAGCCTTAAGTGAAAAAGGCTGACTTTGGTCAATATCTGGAGATCAAGCATCGTATAAAAATTTTAATAGTTTCATCAGTTGGGAAAGGTCCATTTTGATCTAGAATAAGGTTGGTTTGGGTTTCAGGGCTTTTGTTTTGAGTTTATGTAGTTAGGCATTTTAACTTTTAAGTTTAGGCCAAGATTGACTTTGATCAATTTTTCGGGTAAATGCACTTGAATGAAAATTTAACAGTGCAATTAGCTTTAGAACACCAAGCTTGATCTAGAACGACCTTTGGTTCAATTCTCGAGGTGCTTGAAATGAGTTTTTGGTCATTTATGTATTAAATTCTTGAAAGTGTTAAATTTGGTCAATATTGTGATGAGACGACATTCGATGGTCATTTCAATGATTCTGTTGAGTCTGAAATGCCACTTCTAATTAGAAGCCTAGTTTGTTTGTGTTGATGGGGTGTCAAATCAATTTTGTCCCCTGTTGGAGTAGTTTTCCCAAACTTAGCCTACTGGTGCAACCCATAATTATTCTCCGTGTTTGCAGAGTGCAAGGCTTCCAGATCTCTGCATTTGGGAAAGGGCCTCTGCATTCGTGGAGGGTAGCCAGTTTGAATGTCATAACCCAAGCCTAAGGCCTAGTCGTAACACGACGAATAATGGACGCGAAGGCACCTCACCCAAGTCTCTTAGTATTCATCAAGCATTCATAGGTAATTAGCAATATAATGCGACATTTAAGTGGGGAATGAGACTAAGGAAATCATTTAAACATTGGAAAATACGAAAAAAAGTCAGCTCAAGACATAGCATCCAAACATACCAATCTACATAAAGACTTTGTGGGCGCTATGAAAAAGTAAGCCCCCTTCAAATACAAAAGTCATTAAAATAAGATAGAAATTAAAAGTCTTAGACAATAACTCATACTACATAAATGTTTCATACATACTAGCATGAAGGAAGGGTTGAAATCCCCGAACTAAGGGCTTACCAAAGCTACTAGTCTTGGTCGTCAAAAGCTAGCCACGTGCCCGTGAAGGAGACAGAGCACCGGTCTCTATAGGGTGACATCATATAGGCAAAATATGTGTTAGTACGTGGAAATGTACTGAGTATATGAGATGCAATGCAAGCATGAAATTGTAATGTCATCATTTATAAAATTTAGAAGTCTCCCTACATGAAATTGTAATTTCATCGTTCAAAATATGCTTAAACATGATCAAGGAATAAAGTTCCATATGAAGTAAGAATCAATGTATCATATAGAAAACATGTGATGGAATGAAGACATCAAATCATAAACTTTGTGGGAGAAGATCGTAGCTGAGATATGAGACATATGAGCTACTACATAAAATCCAACACAACACCATACGTTGACACGTGTACACCTCTTGCTGGGTGAAACTCCGTCAACTTAAGGATGCATCTTTCTTTATCATTAGGGATTTGTGGATCCACTAGCCTAACCTACAAGGACTTCTATGGTGGCTCAAAGTTAATGAAACAAGGGGTTGCTAGTAGGGTTCCCTTACCGAACTCCACTTCAATGCCTCATTCGGTGCTAAGTCAATCCACGAAACACTTTAAAATACTAGCATAATCATGCAATTGTAACTTAGAAATCATAAGTAGCAATATATAGGAGCAAATAATTCATTTGGGATCTACTCAAGTGAGAATTGATTTCATCATAACATCATTAAGGGCTTTGCAACATGCTTACATCTTTGACAACATTTATAACTTTAAAACTTACTTTTAGATCATATCTTTAACGTCGTGCAAAATACTCATCATGAACTTAGTGGGATTATGAAATGACTTAAAATCACATGATTCACGGGTATAACGCATGAAAATGATAAAATACGTAACATTAAAACCAAGATTAAATAGCTCACATCAATATTGAAAAATCCTAGATAATGAAGTCATAGTAATCAACTGAATAATCATAAGAACTCATGGTATATCTTCACATTACATCAATGATAGAAAAATACATGTAAATATATGACAAAAATGTCATTCAAATCATGCTCATGAATCTCATAATTTTCAAGAACTTAACGAAAAAATAGACGAAATCATTTAGAAACATTATGGGTGGAAGAAAACCACAAATGAAACTCACATACTTGTAAATGACCTTAAGAAAAGGATTAAAGGAGTTGAGGAAGAAAGCTCTTGTGAAGAAACCCTAGTCTTTGCCCTTTCCTTGAGTGTTGTTGCCTTGAAAATTTTGACAGAATTAGGAATAGAGTGATGAGAGTGAACAAAAGGATTTAGGATTTGATATGATAGGCAAAAGAATGTCAAAATAAAGTAGTTTTAGGCCTAGGTTATAGGGAATGGACAAAAATACCCTTTATTAAAACTGTCAAAATCTTGTCCATGACCCCGATTGTGGGCTATAAACCAAACCACGAACCATACTTGGGGTTTCGTCATGTTCAACTTTTGAAACTCCTGAAACTGTCTCTAAAGGTCGATCTATGGAACCCATTTACGACTCATATATTGGTCTACAGGTCATAGACTTATCCGTAGAGTACCCCAACACTAGGAAAATTTCCAAATCTCAGGACTCTATCTACGAGACTAAACTACGGTCTATAAACTTAAGTACGAGTCATCCTATTTGTTCATAGTTCAATCTTCAGAAACCATTTTCTACCAACTCAAGTCATCAAACCACGAGCCCATTCTATAGTCCTTTGTTACATTTATAGACCGTAAAGATCCTCCGTGAATGACCTTCACACTTAGTTGATTTCTCACTTAGGCTGACCCCATCCACGAGCCTTATTTACAATTTGTGGTTCGGACCACAAGTCATAAATGAGTCTTGTACTTAGAACTACAATATTTCTAGTTTAACTTCTTCTAACTTTCTAACCTCCTAACTTGCAGGTCATTACACCGAACCTTTGTGTTTGTAGAGGGTAACCTATTTGGACCTCCGTATTCATGGAGTACAAATAGGTGTTTGATAGTGAATAAAAATAGTCCGTTTCAAACTCTTATGTCCTATTTTAGAACTTAGTTTTCTTGGGTTTTCTAGAACATTTCTTGGTCATTTTCAATGATTTTATTCCAATGAATCAACAACTTTCATGGGGACATTCGGGTGACATTTGTTCTCCTAGAATACTTGTAAGTATTGCTCAATTTTGTCCCTTCTCTTCTATTTTCAATGTTTAAAGGCTTGAATTTTGGGTGGATTGATTTAGGCTTTCTTGTTCTTGGTTTGTACTCATTTTTGGGACATAAGTTCCTTGAGCTATTTGGGACCTTATGGTGGAGTTGGTTTTTCGATTTCATGTGCAGATCCAAATATCAAATTTTGATTCATTTCTAATTCGAAGTTATTATTGCACTATTGGTATTGCTAGATTTTTGATGAGTTCTTTGATAATTTGATAGAGTGACATTGTTTAGAGGCTATTCAGAAGGATAAATCTCCGATTTTGTAGTTCGGGTGTAACTTCAGCTTTGAGGTAGGTTACGGTCTTTCTTTCTAGACTAGACTTAGTTAGATTTGATATAACTTGAGTAGCATTTTCTGATTAGGAAGATATTTTAGTAAATTGTACCCTCACGATACTTTAGTAAATTGTACCCTCATGAGAATCTAGTAGCCTTGTTGGATAATTGATGAACTTTTAGGCTGAGGAAGCCTTAGCTTAGGTGAAATCTTGATGTGTGAACTGTATGAAATCCTTAGAGATGGCTCTTAGGTGGTATAAAATTAGGCCGAGTGTGTGTTGGATTATCATATTCTATATTCCATAATTGTGTACTTTTCAATCATTATTGCTAAATTGGTGAAATCTCCCATTCTATTGAAATTATAATGTTGTTGAAAATTATCGTCTCAAATGTGCAATTTTGGTGAAACTTGGTTTAAAATTCTAATAAATGAGATGCAATTGACAAAAAAAATTGAACTTGGAGAATTCATGAAACTATTAAAAGTAATTTTGAAAATTTAGTAAAAAGATGGCTTTGGCATGAGTTATATATCTAGTAATCTACTCATATTTGATAAACTCGAGGAATATTTTCTGGTGGCCAGTAAAAATATTTGGATGGTTCATAAATACTTTTTCGGGTTATTTCATTGATGATGAGCTCGAGGTGATTCTAGTGGCCCATCACTATTTTTGAGTTTATTATTTTATCACTCATACCGATATGGATATCTCTGGGCTTTGTGATTGTACTGGTATTGTTGTATCCCCTGATGCATGGTTATATTCTTGTGGATTATTGATGGTTTCCTCGATATTTATCTTATATTTGTTTCTTGAGTTTATTCTTATTTGGTTGTGTCATGATACTATTTTTGTCATATTTCATCTTTCAGAGCTCGATCGACCTATGATGCCTACTAGTACCCCATCTTTTTGGTACTCATACTGTGCTTCTGCAACTCTTTTTGATGAAGCTCCCTGTTTGAGTCTCTCTCAGTGCATGCTTTTTGATCATCCATAGCAACACCAGATTCGAATTGTGGTGAGCTCCTGGTATCCAAAAACTTGCTACTTTCCTTCCCCTTTACTGATTGTATTTTTGTATTCTAGACAATTAGACCCTTGTATTATATATAATTTATCAACATTTTATATTTAGTATCTCCTGCATGTGACATCAAGTCTGGGTGGTTATCTAGTATCAATTTGTTGTTGAGTTAGTTTTGGGCATTTAGTATATTTTGTATTGCATTACATATCTATGCTTGACATGATTCCATTGGTTAGATTATTCACACTTTTGCTTATTTCTACTGTCTTATTCTTTATTGTAAATAAATTATCTTATACAAAACTCTCAAAATATTAGGTTTTGCCTAATAGAGTGTCTTGATAGGAACCATCATGACCCAAAATCAGATCGTGACAGAGTGATATCAGAACTTAGGTTTACTAGTCTCATTATTACAAGATCAAGTGTCTAGTAGTCTTGCAGATCGATATGATGACGTCCGTATCCAATCTTCGAGAGACTATTCATTTTTAATTCTAATCATGCATGGGAAATAATAATAGCATCTAAAATTTATTGTTTTGCTCTTTCTCAGATGGTGAGGATGAGATCCACCGAAGGTGGTTGAGAGACTCCTACGCCTATAATGGAGCCCTAATTTGGGGCAGGGGCCGAGGTCAAGCCAAAGGTTGGGGTAAAACTAGAGCCACAACACTAGCTCACGATCAGGAGTAGGCACCAACACTAGAGCTTGAGTTTGGGGCTAAACACTTCGAGCATTAGCTTGTTGATGGGAACACAACCTTGCTTCCACTCAATTCATGGACATACGAACATTATAAGATACTTTGGTCAGTATCCTCAACTTCATGAAGGATATGTCCCAAGCAGCCTATCACACCCCGGACCTAGGGCCTAGACGTGACCGACTAATGGGGAACCCGAAGGAATCCCAAACAGGCCTCATAGCATATCATTACACATCTTGGTCACGGAAACAATTAAAGTGACAATGAGAAATAAGCATAAACAAGGGAATTGGGACTAAAGATAAACTTTCATGTCATAACATCAGGAAACAAGAGAGTCAAGACTCATAACTTAGATGCATATCATATCCAACAATACCTCTACTACATAGATAAGAGCGGGGGCCAAGACAAGCAATCGGGCTCACACTCATAGTCATTATATAACCAAAAGAAAGATAGTCTTAATACATGGCAAGAGATCATAAGCAACATTCCCAAAATGGAGGACTCACCAATAAGCTTGCAGGACAATTGAACTAGCCACGTGGAGGAGGAGGATGATCAAGCGGTGCACCGGTTCCTACATGGTGACATCATGTAGGCATAGAGTATGCATTTAAGTTTGAATGTACTAAGTATTTAGGATGCAATGCAACAAGTGGTAGGTATCATAGGCAAAATGCATAATCATAAGCAACAGATAACATACTAACAATATGACATGTATGAATGATGCTTGAAGTAAAATCACGCTTATATAGAACATAATTCGAGTGTAAGGAGTGGCTATTATAGTGCAAGCCAAGGCCTACCAACAAGGTTGATGGAGTACAAACCCCCTAACGGGTTGATGGAGTACAAAACCCCAAACGGGTTGATGGGTACAAACCCCAAACAATGTTACCCGGGGCTACTACCCCTCGAATTAGAAGATGAGGTACTAACCCCTCAACAAGGTTACCCGGGTCTAAAACCCCTCGAGCTAGGCTTGGTCATCCCCAACACTATAGAGATAATATTATATATACACACTCCTTTCATCATCATATACATACATTCCCTTTCATCATCATTCCATCATCATTCCCTCATCATTTCATCATCACTTCATCATTATAAGGTCATTCAATTCACAAACAAGCATCGGACCTTCAATTCCTCAAGAAACCATAACTGGACATTTTATCAAACACTTAGAGGGTGTGTAGTGCTAGTGTAAAACCATGCAATTAAAGAGTGAAATCATCCTAGAAAATTCATTGTAAAACCATCAATAAGATACTTTGTAACACCCTCAACCAATATACATAGAAGCCTTTCATCAAATATCACAATAGATCTTGGATTCGTGGCCCAAACATAGTAAAACAGTCATAATTTCATAAAAACCCCAACATAGTGAGCAGTGATTTTCATAATAATTAAGACCCATTTGTAAATCAACCTTAAATCATGCAAATTAGAGTAAAAGGAAGCTTGGGTATCATGGGTGAAAGGATCCCATGAAAGAAACCCACATATCTTAGATTTGGAGATGAACTTGATGAAGATTGGAGATGGAGAGTTGAAGCTTCAGAGGAAATCCTTAGATTTGCAGAGGGTTTTGAGACTTGAATTTAGGAGTAGAATATTTGGCTAAGTGTTTGAATGAGTATTGGGATATGTTTAGAATGATATGAGGGTAAAAAGTGGCTAAGTATAGCTATTTTCACGTTTGGGAACACTAAGGGCCAAGACTTAAAAGTCTATGGACCGAAGTCAAAATTGGACCAAAAACAACACTAGTGCGCGCCCTTGGTGCGTCGTGCTAGGGGTGCAAAAAGCACACTGGAAATTGCATTTTGAAAATTTTGAATTTTGATACGGTTGCTATAAAATCGGAGTTAGACCCATTTTTCTCTTAATTTGACCCCTTGAACAAGAATAAGAAGTCGAATTTTTTATATCGCGCACGAATTTTGAGATATATGAAAATTATGATTCCGGGTACTTTCAAGGCACATTTTCGGGCACTTTTTGGGGTCGTTACAATATCTCCCCCTTGGGAACATTCGTCTCTGAATGTCAACGAGACATATATGAGAGACACAAACATGACAATTTCAGCCCACATAGAGATGCAACAATGCGCTTAAACACCATTTCAAAAATCTCATCATAAGTGTAAAATCATCATGAACTTGTCAATTTAAACACAAACATATGCAATGACATGAGGGCTGAACTTAAGACTTGAAATCATATAAAGGACTTAGATCAATACCTTAGGCTCGAGTTGAGTAGAAAAGGTAAGGATATCACTTTTGCATGTCGCCTCGGCCTCCCAAGTAGCACTTTCCACTTTGTTGATTTCTCCAAAGGATGTTAACGGAAGCCACCTCTTTGTTTCTTAACCTCTTCACTTGCCTATCCAAAATCTGAATCGGAACCTCTTCATATGTATTCAACTACACCCACAACATCAAGAGGCACAATAGCATTCGGATCACCCATACATTTCCTTAACATAGACACATGAAACATCAGATGAACCAAATCCATTTCTCTAGGCAATTCCAACTCATATGCTACCTTGTCAACCCTTCCCATCACCCTATAAGGACCCACATATCCTGGGCTCAACTTTTCCTTCTTACCAAAATAGACAACACCCTTCATGGGCGACATCTTCAAATAAATCCAATCACCAACTTGGAATTCAAGATCTTTTTTCCTCACATCGACATAGGACTTTTGGTGACTTTGGGACGTCTTCAACCTTTCTCTAATCATCCTAACCTTCTCAAGATCCTCCATAACCAGATCTGGTCCTAACTAGGCCACCTCACTAGCATCAAACCACCCAACCGGTGATCTACAATGTCTACCATATAGAGCCTCAAATGGAGCCATACCGATGCTAGAATGATAGCTATTGTTGTAGGCAAATTCGATCAATGAGAGATGATCATCCCAACTACCTTTAAGCTTCAACACACAAG
Source organism: Solanum medicagineum (assembly GCA_026153255.1). Lineage (NCBI taxonomy): Eukaryota > Viridiplantae > Streptophyta > Magnoliopsida > Solanales > Solanaceae > Solanum > Solanum medicagineum. The sequence continues at coordinate 22,616 of JAPFFP010039287.1, read as the reverse complement.
CACTAAGCATATTCTCAAGGGTTTGGATGGTCCTTTTGGCTTGGCCATCCGTTTGAGGGTGGAAGACCATAGAAAGCTTAACTCTAGTACCAAGACCCTTTTGGAAAGATCTCCAAAAATGTGAAGTAAATTGAGCTGCACGATCCGATATGATGGATAAAGCAACCCCATGCGATCTCACCAAGTCATGGATGTACAACCTAACATACTCTTCGGCCTCTTATGTGGTCTTAACCGGTTAAAAATGAGCCGATTTCGTCATCCTATCAACCACAACCCAAATGGAATCAAAACCTTTTCTAGTATTGGGCAGCCTAACCCCAAAATCCATATTAATCACCTCGCACTTCCAAGTAGCAATCTCTATGTCTTGGGTTACTCCACCCGGCCTTTGATGCTCAGCTTGGACTTGTTGACAACTATGACAACCGGAAACGAATTTGACAATGTCCCTTTTCATGCCTCTCCACTAATATATCTCTGTCAAGTCTCTATATATCTTGGTGGAACCGGGGTGGATAGAATAAGAAGAGTTATGGGCCTCATCAAGGATCTTTTCTATCAGGACACGGTACACATAACCTACCTTGGTACCTAAGGGCACCATCTCCCCCTTGGGAGAAAACCTCCACCTTTCCCTCTTTCACCAAGGCCTTCAACTCTAACAAGGAGGGATCAAGATCTTGTTTTGCCATCACCTCATCGACCAAAGAAGACCTAGAACCATCCACAACAACAACATCACCACTACCAACCTCCTCCAATCTAACCCCCAATCTAGCCAACCGATGCACTTCCCTAGCCATCTCATTCGCACCACCATTAACATAAGCTAGGATACCTATGGACACCCTAATCAAAGCATCCGCCACCATATTTGCCTTACTCGGATGATAATGCACACTCATATCATAATCTTTAAGAAGTTCTAGCCACCTCTTTTGCCTCAAGTTGAGATCTTTTTGAGTGAAGACATATTATAGGTTCTTATGATCGGTGGACACATCAACGTGCACCCCATACAAGTAATGATGCCAAATCTTTAATGCAAGTACCATGAAAACTAGTTCAAGATCATGGGTAGGGTAGTTCTTTTAATGCAGCTTGAGTTGCCTAGAAGCATAGGCTATTACCTTTCCATTTTGCATTAGCACACGATCCAAACCAACTCTACAAGCATCACAATACACCATAAATCCCTCAAGCCCATCTGGTAGTGACAATATAGGAGCAGACACAAGCTTGTCTTCAATGTTTGGAAGTTCCTCTCACATTCATCGGTTTACATAAACTTGGCCTTCTTTTGAGTCAATTTTGTCATATGTGAAGCAATAGAAGAGAACCCATTCACAAATCTCTGATAATACCCCACTAAGTCCAAGAAACTCCTAATGTTCAACGGGGTCAACAGTCTAGGCCAATTTCTAGGATCCACCTTAATACCATCCCCCGACACCACGTGTCCTAGGAAGGCAACCTCCTTCAACAAAAATTCGCACATTTCATATTTAGCATACAATTTCACCTCCCTCAATCTTTGGAACACAATCCCCAAATAAGCCCTATGCTCCTCCTAACCATGAGAATAAGATCAAAATATCATCAATGAAGACCACACTAAAGGAATTAAGGCAGGGTTTAAAGACCCTATTCATTAGGTCCATGAAGATGGCTGGTACATTGTTCAACCCAAAAGACATCAACAACAAACTCATAATGCCTATATCTAGTTTAGAAGGCCGTCTTGGGTATATCACACTCCCTCACCTTCACTTGATGATACCCAGATCTAAGTCCAATCTTAGAGAAATGGCTAGCCCCTTACAATTAGTCAAACAAATCATCAATCCTTGGAAGAGGATACCTATTCTTGATGGTGACCCTATTGAGTTTCCGGTAGTCAATACACATCCTAAGGGACCCATCCATCTTTTTCATAAACAACACCGGTGCACCCCAAGGTGATTGGTTGGCCTAATAAATCCCTTCTCTAATAAGTCCCTCAATTGCTCCTTCAACTCTGTCGGGGCCATACGGTAAGGGGGAATAGAAATGGGTTGAGTATTGGGGAGGAGGTATATGCCAAAGTCTATTTTCATTTCAGGAGAAACACCAGGAAGGTCATTTAGGAAGACATCAAGAAACTCATTTACAATCGGAATCGACTCTATGGGAAGGACTTTAGACTCCACATCCTAACCCTCACAAGATGGTAAAGATACCCCTTAGAGATCAACTTACGGGTTTTAATGCAAGAGATGAATCTACCCTTGACCACTACATCTTGACTCTTCCACTCAAGGACGGGTTCACTTGGAAATTGAAATTTGACCCTACGGGTTCTACAATCAATAGAAGCATAGTAGGCATGCAACCAATCCATCCCAAGAATGACATCAAAATCAACCATGTCTAACTCAACGAGATCACAAGGAAAAATTTTATGCAAGATGCAAATAGAACAACATCTATAAAATTTTCTAGGAACATTAGATGCACCAATAGTTGTAGACACCTTATATGACTCATGCAATAATTCGGCCTCAACATGGAATCTTTTGGAAACAAAGGGGGTAACAAAAGAAAGGGTGGCACCCGAATCAATCAATGCATTCATATCAAAGTCAAAGATTTTCAGCATACCGGTAAGAACATCAGGGACTTTGTCAACCCCTTGCCTCCCATGCAAAGTATAAAATCGGTTGTGCCTTGGGGCATTATCTTGTCGGCCACCTCTCCCCAAAGGAACTGCATTTGCACCTTGAGGACGAATCTCCTTACCCTTGTTGTGATTTCAAGGTCAATCTATTGCCTTATGCCCCATTTCCCCACAACCACAACAAGCATCGATATGCCTCAAACATGGGCTACCATGACCCTTACCACACTTCGAACACACATCAATAAGAGTCACACCCCTACCATCTTGGGTCCTTGGAAAATTATTTTCAACCCTTCTTTGAAATTCATAAGAAGACCCTTGGCCTCTTGGAATCGGCCACTCTTTTGGAACTTACCCTCAAAACGGGCCCTTTTGGCCTCATGACCCCTTCTCTTCCTTAATTTTTCCTCTTCCATTTGTTCGGCATAGGTAATCAAACATGATAGGTCCATGTCACTAATCAACATGGCGGACCGACATTCTTCACTAACCAAGTCGGAGACACCCTTAACAAATTTTTTCATTCTCGACCTTGGGTCGACAATCAAGTGAGAAACAAACTTTGAAAGTTGGGTGAAATTGAGGGCATACTCCCTTACACTCATGGACCCTTGTCTCAAATTCATAAATTCCACCAATTTGGCTTTCCTAAGCTTAAGAGGGAAAAACCAATTAAGAAAGGCCGCCTTGAACTCTTCCCATAGAACCACATTTTTGATTCTCTTTTCCTCCTTCTATTGGTTGTACCATATTTGTGCTTCCCCTTTGAGTTGGTAAGCCGCCAACTCCGCCTCATCCTCCGGCCTCATACCCATAATAAACAAAATCATATAAATCTCATCAATAAATTCTTGAAGGTCCTCACTCACCTTTGACCCATCGAATTCAGGGGATTCATTCTCATGAAGTCTCTCACCCAAGAGGCCGGGGTAGGAGCATGAGGGGCTTGGGCCCCTTGATTTGCTTGATTAGCCACCACTTTTGCAAGCAAGGTGAGAGCATCCCTAAGCTCTCCATTAGATGGTTGCTTCTCGGGCATGCAGGCTCATCTCCCTCTCGTTTTAGGAATGATCTAGCATAGTAAAGAACAAGAGTTAGGGGAGGAAAACTTACCGCAACTCTATAGCATGACTTAGAATATGAAGAAGGGAAACAATTCCTAAAACGTCTCATAGCCTCCTGCACATAGTTGTCGTGCACAACACAACTATGAATGGAACTCTAATCAACGCAGTGTATTGGACTCTGAGAATCTAACAACCTAGTTCTCTGATACCATCTTTGTCATGCCCCGAACCCAGGGCCTAGATGTGACCGGCGAATGGGGAACTCGAAGGAACCCCAAACAAACCCCATAGCATATCATTACACATCCTTGATCGCGGAAGCAATGAAATTGATAATGAAAAATAAGCATAAATAAGGGAATTGGGACTAAAGATAAACTTTCATATCATAACATCAAGAAACAAGAGAGTCAAGACTCATAGCTTAGATGCATATCATCTCCAACAACACCTCTACTACATAGATAAGAGCGGGGGCCAAGAAAAGCAACCGGGCTCACCCTCATAGTCATTATATAACCAAAAGAAAGATAGTCTTAATACATGGCAAGAGATCATAAGAACCGTCCCGGAAATGGAGGACTCACCAATAAGCTTGTAGGACAATCGAACTAGCTACGTGGAGGAGGATGATGATCAAGCGGTGCACCGGTTCCTACATGGTGACATCATGTAGGCATAGAGTATGCATTAGTATGTTTGAATGTTCTAAGTATGTAGGATGCAATGTAACAAGTGATAGGTATCATAGGCAAAATGCATAATCATAAGCAATAGATAGCATACTAACAATATGGCATGTATGAATGATGCTTGAAGTAAAATCACGCTTATATAGAACATAATTCGAGTGAAAGAAGTGACCATTATATTGCAAGCCAAGGCCTACCACCCTCTTGGATAGGCACATGAGGTACAAATCCCTTCATGAGGTTGATGGAGTATAAACCCCCCAATGGGTTGATGGGTACAAACCCCAAACAAGGTTACTTGGGACTTCAATCCCTCGAATTAGGTGATTGAGCTACTAACCCCACAACAAGGTTACCTGGGGCTATAACCCCCCAATCTAGGCTTGGTCATCCCCAATATTATAGAGATAATATTATATATACACACTTCTTTCATCATCATATACATCCATTCCCTTTCATCATCATTCCATAATCATTCCCTCATCATTTCATCATCACTTCATTATCATAAAGTCATTCAATTCATAAGACATAGATAGGATCTTCAATTCATCAAGAAACTATAACCAGACATTTTATCAAACACTTAGAGGGTGTGTCGTGCTAGTGTACAACCATGAAATTAAAGAGTGAAATCATGCTAGAAAATTCATTGTAAAACCATCTATAGAGTTACCCTCAACCAATATACATCGAAGCCTTTCATCAAATCTCACAATAGATCTTAGATTCATAGCCCAAAATATACTAAAATAGTCATAATTTCATAAACCCCAACATAGTGAGCAGTGATTTCCATAATAATTAAGATCCATTTGTAAATCAACCTTAAATCATACAAATTAGAGTAAAAAGAAGCTTGGGTATCATGGGTGAAAGGAACCGAGGAAAGAAACCCACATACCTTAGCTTTGGAGATGAACTTGATGAAGATTGGAGATGGAGAGTTGAAGCTTGAGAGGAAATCCTTAGATTCGGAGAGGGTTTTGAGACTTGAATTTAGGAGTAGAAGATTTGGCTAAGCGCTTGAATGGTTATTGAGAAATGTTTAGAATGATATGAGGGTGAAAAATAGGTAAGTATACGTATTTTCACGCTTGGAAACACTTAGGCCCAAGAGTTAAAAGTCTTGGACCGAAGTCAAAACTGGAGCAAAAACAACACTAGTGCGCGCCCTTGGCGCGTCGCGCTATGGGCGCGAAAAGCTCACTGGAAATTGCATTTTGGAAATTTCAAATTTTGATATGGTTGCTCTAAAAATCGGAGTTATACCCATTTCCCACTCAATTTGATCCCCTGAACAAGAATATGAAGTTGAATTTTTGATATCACACATGAATTTTGAGATATAGAGTACGATTTTGGGAACTTTCGAGACATATTTTCGGGCACTTTCGAGACATATTTTTGGTCACTTTTTTGGATCTTTATATAGCCACTATGTCAAGTACTTCAGTTGGGCCTTAGGTTAGCTAGAAGGCATAAACTTTGGGCTAGGCTATGGTGCTATATAATCAAACCTCATGTTCAGCTAATTCCTATAGTGTCTAGCCTTTGACAGCTAGGCCAGTTATGACTACAGAAGAGCAAAAGATGTTAGAGAGGTTTACCAGATTGGGGCCTCATAGGTTTTTCAAGTGCTTTGGGCAGGGTGCTCACGAGTATTTGATTAGTTGCTAGGACCAGTTGTATAATCTCGATTTAGTTGAGTCCCATAGGGTATATTAGTGAAATAGTGGTAGAGGTTCTATCTCAGTTGCAGGCCAACAAGATTGCTATTGATGACATGGACCCAGTTCACTAAGGGTTGTTTTGGAGAAGTATGTACTTATAGTTTGAGAGAGAGATTGAGGGATGTGTTCACAATATTAGTACAAGGATCAATGTCTGTTGTTAAGTATGTGGCATGATTCCAAGAGTTGTCTAGACGTGCTACCACGATTATACTGATAACGGAGGGGTGGGTACACCAATTTGTCAAGGAGTTCTTTGCTTTCTTGAGATTGGCTACAGAGCATATGTTTGCGTTTGGGTGTTTATTTTTGCAAATAGTAGATCATGCATGCATCATCGAGGCTATATATCATGAGACCTATGGAAGCAGCGATAAGAGACCTTGATGTTAGGGCAGTTTCATTGGGCATCAGTCATACGATAAGGCTGTAATGACCTAACCTGCTAATGATATAACTACAAAACACGTTGATAATAGGTAAGGCCTGTTTACTTATATACTTAGCATTTCTCCTATATTTTGCCAATGTGAGACTTGTATCTAAATATAGGTTATTACATACATCCCGTCTATGGACTCGATGTCCTCACTGAGGTTTTGCCCCATCACATAGGATTTTCCTACAATTAGCTCTAAGGTTTTCCCTACCTCATTGAGATTTGCCTTAACTCAATCGAACTCTAGTCTTTATCGACAAGGATGATTAAGTAGTGGCTCTGATACCATTTGCAACAGCCTAGCGCACTAGTGATACCGCTTTTATCTAGGCCCATACAACTTTAAAATGTATCCTTAGTAGGTACAACCTATTTACTTGTATACCCATCATCTTTATTGTGTTTTACTGATGTGATATTTCTCATCTAAATATGGATTATTATAAGGAGTTCTCATGGAAAGGGTTATTTGTAGCAATTTTCACATGGCACACCGGTTCAAGGAGCTTTATAGATCACTAATGTTAGAGTAGTAAGTATTAGTGGTCAGGGTAGCCAGACTCTGGTTCAATCATCTCAGGGCTAGTCTTCTCAGTATTTAGTCCATGGTGATCATTCAGGTTTAGTTGGGTCATCTTACAGGTGTTCATTAATGGGGTGTGTTATAAGTGTGGCTTGATTTTCCCTTTTACTAAAGAGTTCCCCATTATTAGCCATCAACGATGCTAGGAACTAGAGGTTTAGGTCCCTAGGGCTCCAATTTAGTCGACCAGAGAGCGCACACAGGGTGGTAAAGATGATTCTTTGGGTACTAGAGGTGGTCCTCAAGCAGATTAGTTAGGCAACAGGGGTGGTCGTTGTTATATCTATGCTTTTTTTGGGTAGGAGATAGGCAAAAGCATTTGATGCTGTCATCACAGGTACTGTCTTCATCTTTCATCAATTTGCTTATGCTCTATTTGATTCGGTGTCTGCATATTCATATGTATCAGCTTATCATTCCACTAAATTGGATATGTTAAGCAAGCCATTGTTCGTATCTACATGTCTAGTCACCCTCATAGAAGATTCTTTAGTAGTATATCAAGTGAATAAATCTTTTCTGGTGTCCATTTTGGGTGTATGATAGTAGAACATAATTAATCTTATTGGATATGGTAGACTTTCATTTGATTCTAGGCATCGATTGATTGTATTCCCACTATATAGTTTTATATTGTTATTCCAAGACCTTCACCTTGTATATGCCTGGTATTCCTCCAACAATATGGACATATACAGTGAGTCATATGTCGAGTGATGTGATTTTGTTCCTTAGGGCCCAACGGTTAGTAAAGAAAAGGTGTCTAACTTATCTTATGTCCTTGATACTAGTGCTAACTCACCTTTCATTGATTCTATCCTGGTGGTTAGACAGTACTTCAAAGTGTTTCCTATCGATCTCCCCAGTCTCCTTCCCGAGTGGGATATTGATTTTGGCATTAATGTTGAGTCGGGTACACAACCAATTTCTATTTCACCATATCAGATGGATCCAGCTGAGTTAAAAGAGCTTATGGTACAACTTCAGGATCTTCTAAGTATATATTTCATTAGGCTTAGAGTCTTCCCCATGGGGTGCTCCTATTCTTTTTGTGAAGAATAAGGATGGTACTATGTGTATGTATATTGACTACAGGCAGCTAAATAAGGTAACCATCAAGAACAATTATCCGATGCTGTATATTAATGACTTATTTGATCAACTCTAGGGTGCAGTGGTGTTCTCCAAGATAAACTTGTGGTTAGGGTATCATCAGTTGAGGATTAGGACGATATATATTCCTAAGACTACCTTTAGGACTCGATATAGCCACTACGAGTCATGTCCTTTGGGTTGACTAATGCTTCCGTAACATTTATGGATTTGATAAATTGTGTGCTCAAGCCCCATTTAGACTCATTTGTAATAGTAATCACCGATGACATCCTAGTCTACTCCAGGAGCCGAGAGTAGCATGAGCAACATCTAAGGAGTATGCTTTAGACATAACAAGATCATTAAATTATATGCCAAATTTACTAACTATATATTTTGGCTTGAGTCTGTGATATTCTTGGGGCACGTGGTGTTTAAGGATAGGATTATGGTAGATCTGACTAAGGTGGTAGCAGTTCTTGATTGGGCTAGGCCCTCTTCCCTTACGAAGGTTTATAACATTTTTTAGGTTAGCAATGTATTAGAAATGATTTGTTGATGAATTCTCTTCTATCACGTCACCTTTGATTAGATTGACTTAGAAAGATATTCTCTTTTAGTTGTCTTATGAGTATGAGGCATAGTTTCTAATGCTCAAGGCTTTAGTGGCATCAACACTAATTCTTACTCTACTTGTTGAGGGCCAGGGGTTTACAATTTATTATAATTCTTTTGGTATGGCTTGAGTTATGTTATGATGCAGTAGGGTAGGGTTATTGCATATGCTTCCAAGTGGCTAAAGTTACTTGAGAAGAACTACCGCACACATGATTTAGAGTTGGCAGCAATAGTCTTTGTATGAAAGATTTGGAGGCATCATTTGTATAGCGCACATTGTGAGATGTTCACTATTCTTTATCAGTCAAGCAAGGCAAATATAGTAGCAGATGCCTTAAGGCAGAGAGCATGGGGAATTTTTCCTACTCATTAGTTAAGGAGTGACCTTAGCTTCGAACATCTAATCCTTAGCTAACCAGATGGTACGTCCTGATATTTTTGAGCTAGGCAGGGTACTTGCATGTGTAGAGGCTAGGTCTTCCTTGATGGAGTAGATTCAGGCATACTAGTTGATGGCCCACGGTTGAGGATGATTTGTGATAGAGTGTTATGGGGAGGCTAGGGAGGCGACCTTAGATTTGGAGGGCATTTTGAGGATCGAGTATTGTATCTGTGTTCCTAGAGTTAGAGATTTGGTTAGATTGATCCTTGGGGAAGCTCGTTGTTCTAGATATTTTATTCATCCTAGGGAATATAAGATGTACTATGACCTACCATAGCATCACAGGTGTTGTGAAATGAAAATAATTCTTTGGCCTTTGTAGCTAGGTGCTTGAACTGTCAACAAGTTCAGTTTGAGCACTAGAGACTGGGTGGTTTGACCTAATGATCACCCATTGAAAAATGGAAATAAGAGTGGATGGCCATGGACTTTATAGTGGGTTTACCATGTATGCCCCGAAGCTTTGAATTTATTTGGGCCATCATAGATCGATTAACCAAGTTTGCTCATTTCTTGCTGATTCAGACTGCATAAGCTTTAGAGGTTGGCCTCTTCGGAGAGGACTATCCAATACATGCTTCGAGCCTATGATATTGGTTTTGATGGTGTAACGACCCGATCTAGGGGCCTAATCAGCACACGGTGAATACGATACCCTAAGGAACCTCACCCAAGCCATCTAAGCATCTAAAGCATTCGTAGACGTTAAACTGGACCTTTGTGCAGAAAACATAAGGGGAAAGGACTATAGGCCAATTTATGCAATGAAGAAACATTAGCAGTGAAAACAGATAACATCATATTGTCCATAAGCATACCATTAATACATAAAGCACAGAACCGGTACGGTTGGTTTCCATCAAATAGAAAGAAAATCCATAATTATCAATATAGAAAGCAAAAACCTTAGAAGGGCTATAGATACATCGTCTAAAACAAAAGTATAGAACAAAGTGCAAAATAGGTGGAGTCCTGAACTAAGGGCTCACCACAATAATAAGCTAGTTTTTGAACGCCAACTACTAGCCATGAGTCGGTGGAGGAGTACCTATCGCTACGTGGTTAAATCATACAGGCAAAATATGTGTTAGTACATTTGAATGTACTAAATATGTGAGATGCAACGTATGGATGAAATTGTTATGCCATCATAATTAAACATAACATACGAGTATACATAAGATTGAAGAGTCATGAAATAAGCTTAAACATGCACAAGGAATGTGGCTCAGATCAATATGAGACAATGCATAAGAAAACACATCAAGTGAAGACATATCATAAGATCATAAAGCTAGTGGGAATGGACCATAACCGATATTAAGACTATGTGAGCTACTACATCAAATCCAATGAAACCTTTTCATTGGGAAAAGGCTAATGCACTACTTCCATTGGGAAAAGGGGAATCTACTTGCAAAGGTAGATGTCCAAAACTTAGTAACTTTGTAATTGCATCTTCCATAACATTTGGGCTTACGTGGATCCACTAACCTAGGCTATAAGGCTCCTATGGTAGCATATAGTTACGGATATTGAGATTAGTTTCAAGGGTTCATGCCTCAACTAATGGAATCAATCTGTAGTCCTCTTATAGCTAAGTTATCCCACAAAAATCTTTAAAACATTCTCTTATAATCATAAGTAGCAATCATAAGAGTAGTTAGAACTCAAGAATCTTTCTTAAACATCTTTTAGGGCAATGATCATCATACATATATCTTTGGTGAACTTAGCTTTGAAGCTCTTCAGAAATGACCTAATCATAGTCATAATTCAAAACTTTCATTGAAAATAAGGTGGGCTTAGTTTATACATCGAACGATCATAAATTATATAAGTATTAGAAAATTTCTTTAAAAGGAACATCGAAATTGCCCAACCTTGATTATATCGAAACACATCATGGAATCAACATTATATTGCAAATATGCATATACTTACTTAGAAAAATAGCCATTGAACTTCATGAGTATCATATAATAACATAAAGTCCATGAAATCATCATAAGCATGCACTTTAAATTGAGGAACTTAAAGAAAAGGTAAAAGTACGTAATAGAGAACTTTATGGGTGAAAGGATATTCATAAATCAACTCACATACCTGAAGAACTAGGGAGAGCCAGAATTGAATGGGGAAGAAACCTTGAAAATCCTATCCTTGTTCTTTAGAGACCTTAGGAATTTTGGTATTGAAAGAATGAGGGGATGAGGGTGATTCTAGGGCATAAAGACTGACATAGGTCCCATTTCTCATTCCCAAAATGACGTATTATAGGAATAGAAGGGAAGGAAATGATAAAGTTGCCCCTCATCAGAACTACTAAAGTCGACCTACAACACCCTGATTATAGGCCATATGTCAATCCACGGACCATAAGTACCTTTGTCTAATGACACATCTGAAAATCCTGAAAATTGACTTTTGCTGAAGTAAAAACCATGAACAACAGTACGGGCCGTGAAACTTCTTATTGAACATGGTTAGACTCGTAGAGTCTTTCCACACTTAACCATTTTTCCTCACTTTCTTGGCTCTACCTAAGAAAGGTCTATACGGGCCATAACACATTCTACAGGCTGTTTAATAACTCGTAAACTTCTTTCCTGTAAACTCTAAAATTCCTTCATGTTTGGGATCCCACTCACAAAAACATCCACGGGCCATAAAATATTCTACGGGCCGTCACTTGGTTCGTGGATTACCTCACACTTGGAAACTTTTCCCCTTTATGAAGTTCTATGTTTAAGAACCAAACCCATGGGTGGTATGTCATCTCATGAGCCATAAGTGGTGTAACAACCTGAACCTAGGGTCTAGGAGTGACATGGTGAATGGGAACCCGAGAGTCCCCAAACAAGACTCAAAGTATCCATATTCACATCATCAGTTTGGAAGCATAAATGAATAGCAAACATATAGTGCTTCAGGACGGAAAAAATAGGATTCAAGCTATGGGGATGTCATAGGGAAAGGGAGTAACATGGATTTACATAACACGCAACACATAAATACTAAAGGGCGGGTAAGTATGACTCACTCTAGGGCACTTTCGGGACTTAGGATCTTTCTCGTTTCCACATCAAAACACACATACTTATCATAATTCTTATAATCAATCCATAATATCCATATCTAATAGATAACCATAATCATAGGCTCCAAATACAACACATAATATATAAATCCGACAAGAGTCTATAAGATGTCCAATAATGCCTCTAGTCATAAGATAGGTTGGGGGACAAGACATATCCCGGGATCACCCTCAAAGTAAATAGCATAAACAAGACTTTATGGGTAGAGGAATAGTGGTTTGTCCTTGGAAGATAGGACTCACCACAACAAATGTCTTAAATCCGATCTAGCCGTCGAACAATGGATGATGCTAGTCTCCGGTCCCTATATGGTTAGGTCATGTAGACAAAAAGTATACATTAGTATGTTTAAATGTACTAAGTATGTGGGCATGCAATGCTTATGGCTTATCAAACCTGCATTTAATGTTATATGACAAGGGCACATAATATAGAAAGAAGTATATATTCAAAGAAGAGTAGTATAACAATATGTCATGAGATTCGTGATGCATGAAATGCAATAATGCTCATATATGGTGGGGATAGACTATAACCAATAAATCAAACCCATGCGAGCTTTATATAAGTTAGTTTGATGAAGACCTCCCATCGATAGGAGAAGATTACTTGTCAAAGGTAATCTATATCACACCTGACAACCAACTCATTTTAGAAGGATTTTCCAATATCATATCATATCATATCAATAAACGAATAACCATCCTTATGAACCGATCATTTCGGTGATGAGTACCATTCCTATGCTAGCACATAGTTCAAGGAAAAGGAGTGAACCCTTGGGGATAGCCTCGACGCCTCCAATCTATCAATGCTAAGTCAATATATCTCACGATAATACTTATACATATTCATGCTTTCAAAAGAGAGAATAGTCATTTAAAATCATTTCAATGAGCATTTAGGCCTAAAAGCCAAACATTCTCATAATCGTTCATTCATGGGCTAAAAAGACAAAACATAACTCGATATCATGTTTCTCATGTATATGAATAGCTCATTCATTAAACAATATGATGCAAGCATCCAATATGCTCAAAGGGCTAATATCAATAGACAAATATTTATGTAATCATATTCTTGTCATAACCAATATGTGAGCTTAACTCACCGAAATCATTTTCCAAAAAAACATATGTGAGCTTAACCCACCAATGATTTCATAAATACATTGCTCATGAATGCATATGCTATGAATGATATGAAGATAGCATGGGTAATACAGATTCAAACTTAAATCAATAATACATTATAAAATTTAAGTAAAGACATTAGTAAAATTCAAATTTAAATCATAATATAGATTACCCATGCACAAATTAAGCTTTAAAGTGGACATGCACATTCATAACTTCATATCATCAAAGCAATTCATCATATTAGAGCTTAAATCAACTTAAAATCAACAATAAAGCATAGTCCATACTTCAATAGAATTTAATAAACAATAATTCTTAAAGCCCATATCTAAAGTAAGCTAAAGTTACATAAATCAAGTGTATAAAGAGTTGGGTCTTCTTGGTTAAAAGGGAACAAGAATCAATCCCACATACCTTAGCTAATGAAGAAGATTCAAGAAGAAATTTGAAGAAGAATGAGCCTTTCCTTGATTCCCAAGCTTAGATTCACAAGAGTTCTTTGAGAGAGTTTTTATAAATAACTTGAGAGAATTTTAAATGTGAGGAATGAATTTGAATGAGAGGAATAGAGTTTAGGTCATTTGGAGGTCTTAAGATAGCATATGAAGTCATGAAAGACCCTTAGGAGAAGCCACAATTACAAAAAAATCATTAATGAAGAAAACTAACATTTCTTGCCGTGGGTCTCGTGAGGAGGTCTCACGGCCCGTACAAGTTATCACGGTTCGTACAACCCTCCTGTGAGACCTCACTTAGCCAAATCTCAGAAAATACTGCAGATGGACTTTACAAAAATGGGCATAACTTCTTCATCCAAACTTAGAATTAGGTGAAGCCAGATGCGTTAGAAAGCTAATTCAAAGAGCCTCAATTTGATAAGTCGTTGGCTACCCAGTTCTTGCTAAGAGATATGATTATTTAAAGTTGACCCTTCTATCAGTTCTTGTGAAAAGTGTAGCCAATGGAATTCCTTTGAGCTTGACTTCATGTAGGGCACCCGTGATGGCCCTAAAAAACATAAATAAGATTGAATTGAGGGCTGAAAGTGAACTCAGCTTGAGTTTGAAGATTCCATACTTAGAAATATTCAACGTAGGCATCCATACGGTCGACTTCACGGTCTGTACCACTCTACATAGACTGTATGGTCCTCCGTACCACTTCACTTAGAAATATTCTTCACGGTGATATTCCGAGATAGTGATCCAATACTTAGAAGAATTTCACTCCGAAACCCATACCGGAGGGCATACAGACCATACCACCTTGTACGGACCATATACTTGGCTATACCACTTTACTTGGTTCAAAACTGTGGAGTCTCAATCCCAAGGCTACTATACGGTCCACCACACAGTCCGTATGGTCTCACACGGCCGGTATGAGGTCCAAGTGTGGTATGTATGGGTCTAAAATTCCACACCAAGGCCCTCACACCCCACACAAGGCCAAGGGCCACTTCAAGGATGCTCTACACGGTCTGTATAGCCTCATACGGGCCGTGAGGGATTCCATGAAGCGTGACCTTGGTCCAAAACTTTTCGAGAACCAAATTTCCAAGCTCCAATAAGGTCGTACAAAGTCCGAGTCCTCATAAGTGGTCCCGTAAGTTAGATGCTAGGTCGCTTTTCAGGTCAACTTTCTTATTTTCAGGGCTCCTAAACTGTGAGTCATTACAATATCTCCCCCTTGGGAACATTCCTCCCCATATGTACTTAAAGGTAGTCTCTGAAGAGTAAACTAGCAGCTTATAACCCAGTATGCATGTAAAAATGCAAGGCAAGCATCATTTCTCAAAAATTTCAGATTTCATACTTTAAACATGTCTCAAAACAGTTCATAAACATCAAATGTAAACATCATGAAAAACTGAAATGCATGAAATTTGAAGTTTTGGAAGAATTTCTTAATACCTTAGGTTTGAATAGAGTGGAATAGATGTGGATAGTGCTTCATCATATGCGATTCTACTTCCCATGTAGCACCCTTAACCTGTTGATTTCTCCAAAGTACCTTGACGTGCAAATTCCTTGTTACTTAGCTTCTTCACTTGTCGATCTAGGATTTCAATTGACACCTCTTCATAACTCAAATCCTATTCAATGTTCACATCATGAAAAGGAAATATGCAACTTGGGTCACCCATGAATATCATCAATATCAACACGTGGAAAATCGAATGAATCTAGTGCAACTCATTGGGTAGATGCAACTCATATGCCACTTTTCCCACTCTTCTCACCACCTTATAGGGTCCCACATATCTAAGACTCAATTTTCCTTTCTTACCAAACTGGAGAACACCTTTCAATGGATACACTTTCAAGTAGACCCAATCACCAACTTGGAACTCAAGTTCCTTTTTTCTCACATTTAAGTAGGACCTTTGTCGGCTTTGAGCTATTTGCAGTTTCTCCCTTAAGCTTTTAATTTTCTCCATAGCATTCATCACCAATTATGGTCCTATTAATTCCACCTCACCAACTTCGAACCACTTGATGGAAAATCTACATCATCTACTATCAATAAAATCTGCAACTTTTGCCAAAATCAAGCCAACTTGTATTTTCTGCAAAAATAAACACAAAAACACATAAAAACCCAAAAGTCGCATTGAAGAACACATAAAATCCCATCTTTTGGCTTGTTAGTTGTCACACCACTCGCTGTTTTAGGCATTAAATATGTTATATCTTGGTAGCACATCAACACCCTCAACTTAGAATTATTGCTTATCCTCAAGCAACAACTCAATATAACCAATACCATAGGCTTGCCCATATACTCACTACCTGATCTATTTACAGATTGGACTAGGATCACTTTAGGGCTTTATAGGCTTGTAACGTAGGCTCACGGGGCTTTGGGATGACATTTTGGATAATTAGTGACTAAGGGCCAACCTTGAACCATGTTTTTCAACACTTTCATCTTACCAACTCAATCATTCCCAACTTATTCTCCCTTTTTCTCCATTTTCAAGCTTTTTCGAGTGTTTTCTCGTCATTTTTCAGCTTTTGCCTTATTTTCAAACTCATTTTGTTTTTCACTCATTCTAATATATCTTTTTCTCTTACCCAATACATGACCATCTAATTTTTCTTTTATTCCCAACTCGTCACCTCATTTTTGCTATTATACCACAACATAGGCCACCCTCAACTTAGGCTTTTGGCCTGAGGTGAAGTACACAATATCCAATCCCAAAACTAGGGCCACTTTTGGTAGCCACCCTCAACTTAGGCTTTTTGTCTCAATCAAGGTTCACAATGTTCAAGGATAGACCAGGGCCAATATAAGGGCATTTCACTAGATAAGGTCAGGCTAGCTAGGTATGAAGAAAGAAAAGGGTACATGCAAGGCTCAAACATTTGGAGCAAAGGATAAGTTCTTTCATTTGGTTGGTCATTTAGGCAAAAGTGGGCTAAATCAAAGAACAAGGGCCTAAGATCCCTTCGAAATCCATACAATCTCTGGTCCAACTCAAAGTAACAAGGCAAGTTCTGAATCAGTACACAATGCATGAATACAACAAAATTAGCTCACACACACATGACATCACATACATAGCCAACAAAGACTCACATATCATGCTTCAAGCATCAATTAGGCTTCACTTAATCAGAACAAACATTGCCAAACCATTCAAAAATGCATGATTGCAAAATAACTACTAATCAACAAAAATTTTCAAGGGTACAAATTGTTTCCAAAATTTTTCATAAATAATCAAAACAATGTACATGCCAAAAGTTTAATTACCATATACTAAAAAATTATCTATAACATCTACAAGATGCCGGTTGAACAGAAAATAAAATATCCACGAGGTAAAGAACACAGGCAAGAAAACATCGGGATCAAAAATTGGGATAGCTTTGGACTAAAAGCTGCTCAGACTTCACCCTGGTCCATAACTACCCACACCCTACCAAAATAAAGTGCTTTGTCCTCAAATGTACAATGCAAAACAAAATAAGAACATGGGGTCAAAAATCAAACATCAAATGGTGCCTAAGCACTGGTCTCTGGCTGTCCCCGAGCATTTCCCTCCTGTGGGGTAGTCTGTGCTGCAGCCATACTGGATGATCTAATGTCCTGGGCTCAAGCTCTTGGGGTCTCCTCAGCTCCTCTTCTTCTCTCGATATCCCCAAGACGAAACCAGTTATCTCTTCATCCAGCTCCTCATCACCTTCAGAGGTTTTCTGCCACTTGTACCTCTCCTATGTATCAGCATCTTCCATAGGTCTCTTTCCAGGAACACATGGTGGCTGATCTTCTACTAACATATCAAATAACAGCTCATCATAGGTGTAGACTTAGGAACTGTGATCGGAGCCACTAATGATGTGATCAAGTCAGCCTTGAACTTCATCAAATCTTGACAAAAGGCTGACAGGTCTGTTGACTGGGCCTCGACAATTCTCTTCTACACTCTCTCCTTGAAGGCGTCGACTCGGGCTTCCACCGTAGCAATAGACTAATCAACAACAGAGGTAGTGAATGCCTTGCATCTATTCTCTGACTCCTGAACTGTTTGCCATACCCATGGCTTAATCTGCTACGTAAGTTGAGCTAACTGAGCCTCAGCCTGTGATAATCTCCGAACCATAGCCTGAAAAGCAACAATAGATATCATGTTTACATGAGGAATTTGTGATGTGGAAGGCTCTGATATGGGTGCTGTTGTAGTGGGACCCATTTCAATATCAACTATCGTAGGTTGCTCTGGTCCCTCATCAATAGTAGTAACATCTGCAGTAGTAGTGGCAGCAGCCGTCGAACCCTCAGCTTGTGGCTCAGGCATGAATGCTCAGGTATGAAAGGAGGCAATGCTTGCTGAAGTGCCACTGGGTTCTCATCAGCCTTGATTAGGCTGGGATCCATGGTGTGGAGAGCTTCCACCAGAAGTTCTAGCTGAAGTATTACCTCCACCTTCTCCTCTATGCATATCTTATGCATAAGAATGGGGAAAATGTGTACATGGTCCTCCTGAGCACTGACTCATGGATCTTCTCAGCTATCAGGTGCGCCCAATCGATGTCATAGCAAGCTAGATGCTGGCTACCAAACCAGCTCGCTCCAACGTGAGAACATTATCTGAGAACGTGGGTCGGATGCGAGACCTGACAATAGCCCACCAAAACTTGGCAGGAAAGGAGAGAGAGGAATTCATTATGGGCTCTGAATGCGTCGTGACCCATGTAGGCTCTATACCATGCTCAATAATCTGACTCACCACCTATCTCAGTAGCTTAGTCTGCTGGTCCACACTTTTGGAAATAATTGCTTGTCTACTCTGCCTAATCCGTCGATCAAACTTAGCTGTAATGTGGTGCTCTCTATGTAGGACTAAACTATACATGGTGGATGGTTTCCTCCGATATGTCCACTCGAGAGGCTTTTTTGTGTTTGGAAAATCCTTAAGTATGGTTGTTGCGTAGGTCGTATAGAATTCTCGTACTAGTGCTGGAGAGTAATGATCCATCTTTTTAGTTAACCATTCGAGCCCATGTTGTGTCATGGCCTCTACAACTCCAGGGACATGCCTCAATCCTTTATGGATAAGTCGGGGCTCCTTATAGAATGATTGCACTGCCTTTCCTTGCCCCTTTCTCTATAGTCCATCATCATATATTTCCTTCATCCTTTTGTCACCTTACCGATGTGTTTGAGGATCCAGTGGTATTGAAGTGGATGAAGATTGTGCGACCTCTCGACTCTGAGAATCTTCCTTAAAAATAGACTCCGTGTGTGTGGCAATTATCTGTGGTGAACTTCGCTCAGACCCGCCCTGACTTCCCTCCTCATTAGACTGGGAAGTACTATCTACTTGCACCGGCGTTTGAGTAGTCCATGCAGCTGCCCTAGTTTGAGGCCCTAATGCCTCTAGTTGTTCGTTATCTAAAGATTCCTTAATAAGCTTCCTTCCAAGGGCTTTGATTGCTGCTTTTCTACTCTTTGGAGCCATGATACCTAAAAATGAGCATAAACAAACATGATCAGCCCTAAAACACTCAATATAATAAAACAAATGCAAGAGAAAAACACAAGAAAATCAACACTATATCAGTTGTAGATGGCAGGTATAAGAGTTAGGTATGGGTTGTAATGGGGACTACGAGCCATATTATGACCTCGTAGTCTATATGTGCATACCAATTCTGAACACAGAAACTAGGTACGAGATGCAGTTACGACTCATAGCCTTAACTACGGCACGTAGACAGGTCTCGTACAGGGTTTCAGTTAACAAACTTCAATACAGGCTTAGGTCCACGAGACCCCACTACAGTTCGTAGAGAGGACTATGACCCATAGGTGGGTCTCGTATGATAAGTGTTCAAGGTCCTTAGGTCACTGTTTTCCCTATGAGAGGCAGCTACAACTCGTAGGCCCTTCTATGAATTGTAGAAGACTCCCATAGTAGGGAATAACAGGTACCTGAAATACCTATCATTTCACCACACGGACCTAAAGAACAATGCAATCCTAGACCTAACAGCATCGAAGCAAACCTATTTCATCTACAAATCAAGCACAAATTATCTAGTACCCACAACATGATTTTCCAAGAAAATAATCAATCCTATCCCTAAGCATGATTTCAAAACATGAATCTAACCCAACAATAAGATGTAACATTCAATACACAACCAATTCCATCTCCCAATTCATTTCTAAACCATTCATGTAATCACCCCCGAATCACCCTAGATAAGATCATCTACTCACATTCTTGGCAATTTTGAGGGAGTAAGTCAACAAACACATTGCAAGTTCATCAATTATATACTACAACCATATCACTACAACACCAAGCAGAATCATGCTATAATAACATTACAAATCACATAACCGATTAACAATCCACTGATTAAGCACATCACATGATAGCATGATCATCAAATAAACCCACACAACCAAGTCAATCAACATGCGTTTACATAATCAATTTCAACCAACACGGCCCTAGTTTTATCTCAAATGCACCACACCCACAAATGATATGCCTTAATCATAAGATCATACTCATTCAATCAATCCAAAGCAAGATGAATTTTGAGAGTAAAAATAAACTAAGGGACATACCAAAGATAGTGATGAACTAGAATGAGCAAAATGAGAACGAGAGCGTACAAAACTCTAGTCACCAGAAAATGTGGCCAGAAATGAGGAAGGTGATCAAAAAATAGGTCGGAGAGAAGTTGGGAAGAAGGTTAGGGGTTAATTCGATGCAAATTAGGGTTAAAAATGGGGTCAAAATGATTTTGACCCCTATATAACCCTTATCGGGCTACGTTTAAAATTCCCCTGAATCGGGTCGACGAAACCCTTACTATGAGTCGTAGCTTTGACTACGGCCCGTAAGTTTTGGTCTCGTAGGCCACTCAATACTTAGAAAAATTTTGAAATCATACCTGGGCACTACATACCCTTTTTACGACTCGTAGTATGGACTATGAGTTGTAAAGTTGGCTCGTAGTATGAGTGCCAACTTCAAGTGATTACTGTTACCCGCTACAAGACATGACTATGAGTCGTAGGATGTACTATGGCTCGTAGGCCTTGTCGTAGAGGCTGCTTCAAATGTCATTTTCTATAATTTTTCCACTTTATTCAAAACTTGCACAATTTTTCTACAAGTACACCATCATACCAACATACAACCAATTCAATGTCTAAAAAAACAATCAACACACAATCAAAATACTACCTAAGAATTCACAAATTACCAATAAACTCAAAAACAAACCAAAGCATTAAAACCTCTTGGGTTGCCTCCCAAGTAGCGCCTGATTTAATGTCGTGGCATGACTTAGTCATCTCGAGTAATAATAGATTTGATGACCCTCCTTTTCAAGGCTTTTCTTTTCTCAACATGTTCTACTGAATTTGCTCTAGTTGCTACGACAACCACCCGAATTGGTTGTTCAATTTCTCAATTACCTCCCCATGCTGACCAACTTTGTAATTTATATTGATAGCATCAAATTTGATCTCTCTCAATAGTTCCTCCTGTGCATTGGCTCTTTTAACCAATTTGTCAAGCAGACCTTCAACTTTAGAACTTTAGCTTCCTTCTCACTATTGATGTGGTAGCTTACACCAGTTAACCTCATCATTTACTTGCTTAGAGTTATCACCCGAAACTTCCATGCAATTACTTGCTTGCTCCTTTATAGGTCTATATATGCTATGAACCACCTCCAACTTATCCATTCATTCAACAACCTCTGCACAGGGTGATCGTAAGAATGTTAAGTAGCCTCCTCCCATAAGAATATCTGCATGAGGTTGATGCTCTGAGCTCAGCGATCGATAGAAGCTTTCCACTAGGGTTGCATCTGAAATGCCATGATCTAGGGCATCTTTCAAGCATCTTTTAAATTGCTCCCATGTCAAAGTAAGGGAATCACTTGGGAATTTCCGGAAACTAATAATTTGATCCCGTAGTTTAAACCTGTTTGGTCTAACATGGAACCTTGCTAAGAAAGCTCTTTGAACCTTCACCCTTGTTCCACCTTTATAGACAGATGTTGTGTTCCCATCACCTCCCTACACACGCGTGAAAAGTTCTGTAAATGATTGTGTGGATCCTCTGATGGAAGAACCCCAATAGAGCACGTCTCTGTAATGATTGAAGTAGGTCGCTAGTGATAAGGAGCTTATCTTCAGCCATTCGTCAGATAGCCTATTGAATCCTAATGTTGGATATACCTAGTGTATCCTATAAAAGAAACTAAGAAACTAATAGAAAAAATAAAAGTAAAGTACAAGAGAATTAAGAAATCAACACTTGAATTAACTACTAGTGAAATCAACTCAAAACCTCATCGTATTCCCTGACAACGACGCCATTAATTTTGATCATTCTCAAGTAGTACCTCTCACTTTGAGGATAAAATGATCATTGTAAAATATAAAACCTAACCTTAGGTCAGGGTCAATCCCAAGGGAATATGGGGCTTTGCCGCATTGATTCACCAACAATCAATTCAAGCATCAAATAACTCTATTCTCAAGGGGGGGGGGTTTGCA